>JAJPUD010028529.1:0-14612 GCA_023553655.1 Myrmecobius fasciatus
TCAATGTGGAGGCTGACAGATTGTGTGTGATTCTAATTACTGATCCTTGGTATTTGAATTGTTTATTTGTAGCTGGTAGCAAAATCTTTTCCTCGGTGAGGTAGTCCTGACATTTAGCCACGATATTCCTTGGGATTTTAATTTTGGGGTCTCTTTCAGGAGGTGATCGGTGAATTCTTTCAATGGTGATTTTGCCTTCGGATTCTACATCCTCAGGGCAGTTTTCTTTCAGGATTTCCTGGAAGATAGTGTTTAGATTCTGTTTTTCATCATGGCTTTCAGGAAGTCCAATAATTCTTAGATTGTCTCTCCTAGATCTATTTTCCAAGTCAGTTGTTTTTCCTAGGAGATATTTCATATTTTCTTCAATTTTTTTTCATTTTTTTGTTTTTTTTATTAATTCTTTAAGTCTTATTGAGTAATTCACTTGCATTTTTTCAATTCTTATTTTTAAAGTGTTGTTTTCTTCAGTTACCTTTTCAAGCTCCTTTTGTAACTGGACAATTTGTTCATTGCACTCCTTTTCCACTTCACTAATTTTGTTTTTCAATACATTGGTGTCTTTTTCATATCTCTTTTGCAGGGCATCATATCCTTCTTGCAAGATATTGTATCCTTCTTGCACTGATTTCAGTTTATTTTCCCATTTATCCTCTAGCTCTCTTTTGACATTCTTTATAAAATCTTCCAGAAAGGCCTTTTGAAAAGGGGACCAGTGATGGTCCTTCCTGACTTCCTCTGGAGTTTTGTCTAAAGGAACCTCAGGATCTGGGGTGTGCCCTTCTTTCTGTCAATAGAAGCTGTCTATGGTGAGAGCTCTCTTTTGCTTCTTCATTTTTTTAGACAGCATGGAGGTCTGTTTAAGGCTAGAAATATGGTGGCTGCAGTAGTTTGCCCTGGGGCAATTCCAAGAATTAACTTAAGGTGCTGAGCCAATGGGGGCTAGCACTAAGTCCGAATTACTCCTCAAACAAGGTATCTGCCAGAACACCTGCCCCCAATCAGGCCACAGTGTCCCGAGTGCCTCAGATAAACTCCAGGTGTTTGGAGTCTGGAGTTTCTGTCATGATGAGCTGAGTCCCACCCTCACTTCCGGCCTACAACCGAGTAAACTGTTTATCCCTCTGTCCGAGTCAGACAAACCTGATATGAAGTTCTTCAGAAGTAACTGGAAGCAGTGTCCAAATATTTCTGGATTCGTTGACTTGAAGATCAGTTCAGAGGCTTGTTTTATTGTTGATTTGAGAGAAGATTGGAGGAGGACATAGAGATTCACGTTTTCACTCCTCCATCTTGGCTCTGCCCCCTTTTTCTCATCTATACAATTCACATAGATATAGGATGAGTGGATAATTTTTAATTTAAAATTTAACAAGCATTTATTACACACCCACTCTGAACCAGGAACTGCTCTAAGTGAAATATATAATATAATATAATATGATATATTATCATTTTTGTTCAACAATCATGTGAGGTAGGTGCCATTATGAATTTAATTTTACAGATGAGAAAACAAGAATGCAGAACTTAACTGTCTTGCCCAAGTTCATATAGCTATTAAATATCTGAGTTCAATTTTGAATTTGACTTTTCCTGACTCCAAGTCCTGAGATCTATCTACTACATGACATGGCTGCCATATATCATCATCTTTAACCTGTTTGTAACATCATTTGTGCTAGAAATATTGGTATGAGTTGATAGACTATGATTTCAAACTGCTCTGATTTAATTACAAAAGTGTATATTTTATTGACTTGCAAAACTGTTGTTATGAAGAAATACTAAGCTGATACTGACATAGAAAGACCTTATTTCAAATCTCATTTTTGACACATACTGGTGCGGTTTATGGTAAATTATTTAATCTCTTGTTCAAGGCGACTGGCTAAGATTTCAAGTTTTAGAAAAGCTGCATTCTGAATTATTAGAAAGAGTTTCCTCTTCTGGGAGAAAACATTAATGAAATCATAGGCCTAATCCATATCTAATATATTTTATTGTTATTAATGATTGTGATTTTATTATCATTATCATTTTAATTTTGATTTCATCTTTATTTTTTTGGCTGAGGCACTTGGGATTAAATGATTTGCTTCGGTCACACAGCTAGAAAGTGTTGTGTCTGAGGTCAGATTTGAACTCAGATCCTCCTGACTTCAGGGCTGGTGCTCTGTCCACTATGCAGTCTAGCTGTATTACTCTCATATTTTTAAATAAAATTCAAATAGAAAGAGTACTAAGAGAAGTCATTGTCTTACCATTTATGTTTTATGATTGATGTTCTTTGAACTCTTCCAAAGGTAGATTCAATAATTATCTTTTGTAATAGAATAAATTAATATGAAAAGTTATCTGTAGACATACTGAATGTCCAAGAAAAATTCAATAGCAGACAGGATGATGGTGACAATAAATACCTCATATTGAACTTATATAATTTTGATTTGGTTTTCTAAATTCAGAAAGTTGTAGCTGCTGTTCTAGATGACTTAGAGATTGTGAGTATTTGGCATGGCAATATAAATTGAGAAGGTTATTATATATGTATGAGTCAATTTTCTTTACAAAGCTGTAGTCAACTGTTCTGTCTATAATTATGTTCAAGTACCAGTACTGTTTATCTGTTGATAATAGTATTCGCGTGATACATGTTTGTACTATGATGGTTGTCATACTAGATTTTAAAGAATAAGTAGGTTCTGATGTATAAATCTCACCATTTTATACTGTCTTGATACCACTAGATCGGTGCTCAGGTTTTTTGAATGGCTTGATCCAAATTTTATATAATTTATTTCTAAAAAGCTATATTGATAATTGCTTGGCCTCCATGAGGCTAAAATATCCTTTTGAAATTTCTGTCATCAATTAAATATTCCTGGATTAGCACCAGAGAACCCTCTTTTTCTATAAATAGATTAGTATGACTCTGATGTTTTGCTCATCCCTTCTTTTTGAAAATAATGTTGGTTAAGTTCATATTAATGTTGCCAATGGAAGGCTTTTTTGTTCTAGTCTTATATCCATTTCTTAGACTGTAGGGATAAAATACTTTAGTTTACATATTTGTTTTCAGTTTTTATTATCAGAGAACTAAGTAGTGTATCCTGTTTTCTATTAATATTATATAATTTTTTGTTCACATTCAAATTATATTATGGTCCATTTTAAAGTTCTAAATGTGTATATTGAGATTTTCATTGAATGAATTTCAATTGTTTTAAACTTATTCTTCTTTTGAATTTTGATTTCAAAATACTACTAATGTTTTTTTTAAATAAAATACCCCAGATTTCAGGTTGATAATTTTATGCTTGATTGATGTTTCTTTCAAGGATAAAACCAAGATATTTCTAAATACATTGATTGAATTTGATTCAAGCATGATCTTTCACTTTCTATCTTAGCTTTGTATTAGAGTCCAAATAAAATTTTAATATCATTGGGAAAATATTATATGAAGGTTTTTCAGACCATATCTAGTTTAGAACAGTCTAATGATTCAAGTGTTATAATTTGGGCACAATGAGACACATATGGACTACAAATTAAAATTTTAAAATCACATATAATCGATATCTGTCCCCCTTCCCTCACTTCACCTCCCCTCTTTCTCTTCCCTTCTTTCTCCATTTCTGTATCTTTGTCTCCATCTCCATATCTCTCTGTCTCTAGTTTTCTGTCTGTCTGTCTGTGTCTCTCTGTATATCTCTCTATCTCTGTCTCTCTCTGTTGGTGACGGTGTCTCTGTGTGTCTCTGTGTCTCTATATCTCTTTCTCTCTCCATCTTCTTGTCCCTCTTCCTCTCCCTCTCCCTCCCTCCATTTGCTCATTCCTATACTGAAACATGTTAAAGATTGTCCAGAAGAGATGCCTAATATAATTAATTCACCTAGAATTATAAGGATAACTCTTATGGCTAAAGACATATCTAATACTGTACATTGGAGGTCTTGAGTCACCACCAAAGTACTTTCTATTAAGCAAATCTGCAGCTGACTTCATTAATTAAATTAAAATGTTTATTAAACAGAAGACAAGGCAAGAAAAGTTATAGCATAATATTTAATTTGTGTATGAACATAGTATTACATTTGTAAATAGGCCATTTATAACTCTTGGTGGTTAATAAAATTCTCAATTTTGCCAAATAAAGCATAATTAGGCAATATGCATTTATTCAAAAATCACAAAATAGTCCCAGGATTTGGGATTTTCTAGCAATCACATTTAAAATTGCCCTGTTTTCATATACAGATTAGGCTGTTTATGCTGAAATATTTCCAATATAAAAATCATTTTCATTTTTGAGCTATTGTGATATTTCTTTTTTTCTCATAGTAACAGGATACAAAGAAACTCCACTTTCTCCACTATCATCTGTATTACAATGGCTCTAAGATAGTCTCAATTTGAACTTCATCCTGTTTATAGCTTTGATTATTAGAAGCATTATAATACTAACAGTCATGATAACATAAATCATAATTCTTATATTTATTATCATTATTGTCACTATAAAGAGTTTCACAAACTACATATATATCTTCCTGATAGTAACTAGGACCTTTGTAAAGCCAGCATTAATTCTTCTTAGTTATTATCTGTAAATTTACCTAAGAGATTATTTTATGGAGGCAAGTACTCACAGCATGGTCAGAAGAATCAGTATAAAACACTCTAAAAGTCTCTCGAATGAACTTTGGTATTGATTGTGAGACATGGGAAATGCTGGTACAGGACCTTCCAGCATGGAATGCAGCATCAAAAGAGTGCTGGGTTCTATGTTAAAGCATAATTGCAGTAGCTCAAAAGAAATAGGAGATGTGTAAATTTAGAGACAAATCCATTCCAAACGTTCATACAAACTATTTATGCTCAACCCATGAAAGAGTGTTAAGAGCTTTTGTATAGTTATAGTCAGGAACACTGTAACCTGACTCTAACATTGTGATGTTATTGGTCCTACTGCAATATGAAGGATGAGCCACAGCAACAACAACTTATTTGTGCCCTTCTTGTTCTAAAAGTAATTAAGGTAGATTAAAAATGCAAACAGCCTTAATTACTGATGGAGCAGTTTCTCAGTCAAACTGAGACCTGTTAAAGACCTTAGCTTAAAAAAATTAAGGTCTCCCATTGCATCCAGGGCCATCTCCAGTTGTCCTAATATATATCTTCCCAGTGAACCTAGATGACTCTAGATAAGAAAGTCAAGCTAATGACTTTGCACAGTCCTCCCTCACTTAAATATAATTCACTTTTAGGTCATGGCATCACCTCCCTGATGTCATGGTCCTTTTTGATAATGAAAGACAAATAACAAAAATAACAAGGCAGAAATGCCTTGACAAACCAAATTCATTACTTGAAATATTCTTATTTCTAAATACAATATATTCACTCTAATAACAAGGGAAAATAGTGAAACATAAACAAACCCAGTAATATTGACCATGCTCTACTGAAATAGTCTATACCCAAAATATTTCCAACTTTCTAATGAAAAGTTGAAGGCATATTTGATCATCAGTTCTCTAAGGTCAAGACCAGTTATTCAAATTACTCAGAATTCAGAATTCTATCACTTATTTTTACTTTTATATTACTATACCCATTTGCATATGTTTATTTATCTCTACATATCATACAACTTTCAAGATTTCTCTAACTTGGCTGTATTCATTATTTTTGATAATTCAATAATAGCATAAGCCATTGAATACACATAACAAAATTTGTTTAATCAATATCTGATCATCGTATGCACATGTTTACATGTAAATGTATATTTACACATGTATGCATACATAAAAAGAACACACATATATTTAAATTATTTGCTTTGATTAAACATACTGTTATTAATACTTTGGTATTAATCCTCTCTCTTTTTTTTACCATAGAATTTATGCTCATTATTAGTAATCACTTTGTCTAAGAGAATGCATACAACAATGACTCTTATTTGGGGGAAGGGGCACAATACCAAGTTGATAGCCAAAATGTTACATCAATAAAAATCTCCAAAACTATATTAGTGTTCAACATATTTTACAATTTGAAATAACATTTGCCAATATGTTGATTACTTTTCATTGTATAAGTTAGGAAACTGATAACTAGAGTTAAGATTATTTTCCAAAATATGCTTAGCTGCTCAAAAGTAACATAGCCAGGATTAGAACCTACGTGTCCAGGCTCATCAGCAAATGTTCCATCACACCATGCCATCTAAACTATGGCAAATTATAGAGTGCTGTGGTACTTAGAAGGCCATTTATTTCTTATTTTGGAGGGTATAAAAAGGAATTCATTCCTCTAAAGAACCAACAAAAGACATAAGAATCCTCTACTAACAAAATAAAATGTAAGTAAATGATATAGGATAAGAGCTAAGAAAAAGAAGACTTGGTTACTTAATCATAGACTCAAGAATATTCTCCAAAACTATCCTGAAATAGATATAGCTGCCTGGGTATTCAAATTTCCCATTCTTTTGCCCCAAATGACAAATATCGTTTATTATATACATCTTAGCTAATTTCCTTCTCATTGATTTTCTATTTTTCATTTGTATATATTGTAGAATTTATTGCTTGTTAGTTTGCTTTTCTTTTAGTATTTAACAACCCCTAAATTTTTTCTATGTAATATTTGCCTTTGAGCTTTCAGATTCATTTGTAAATTGAATCACTAAAACATAAGCACTAGGACCCTAATTTTTTTTTTACAGTTTATAGACATTGGATAATTTCTAATAGTGAAGTTTCAATAAACAACTTGCCCAATATTGCCTGAATAAGTAATGATTTCCTTGGACTATAGTTTCCTTATCTGTAAAATGAGCAATATTGTACTAGATAGCCTTTGGGTTTCCTTCCATTTCTAAATTCATCATCCTATGATCCTTAGTCCATGGTGGGGGAAAGGTGGAAAATAGAATAAAGGCACATAAGAGAGTCCCTTGTTAGTGTCTATTGAGTACCACTATGCTCGTGAAGTTGGGATAAGAAATCTACTATCCTGTTTGGTCTATTGATTGGAGCATTTATCTCACTGAATCACTGTAACATTCAAAAGAGATAATGTACATAAATTACTCTTCAAATTTTAAAGAACTCTATAAATGCTAGTTGGTATTATTATTCCTCTAAGCCATCAGTAAGTAGAGGACATAAAACACTCAGAGTAAAAAGGAATTCCACTGCCAGTGTAGTGGAAATAGAATGCTACAGTCTGTGAGTATAACTCCCAGGAGCAGCCCAACCTGAGAGAATGTCCCCTCTGTTTTTCTCATCATCTACTACTAAAAACCTGAATTGAAATGGGAGTTAGTGAAGTAGTTCTCATTTTTATCCCCAGGAGAGCTCATCACAATGGCTAACATTTATATAGCATCATCTAGCTTGAAAAGATTTTTCCTCAAGCAACTGTGTGAGGTATAACTCATGCCTTTCATGCTCTGTTTCTAGGACTCCCTGTCTACTTTCAAGGCTCTCTGTCAAAACACCAAAGTCTTTCTAAATCTTCTTAAACATTATCCCTCAAACATTTTGAAGGATTTCAGAATTATAAGTATATTATAGTAAACAAATCCCAGTGAGGAAACTTCCTCTAGAAAGCTCATACTTCCTCTGTAAATCATGATATTGGAGAGTTTCCCAGAGCAGGGCAGTTACTTGACTTGTCCAGAGTCCCACAAGGGCAGCTAAATGGTACAATGAATAGAGTAGCAAGGCCAGTCAGGAAGACTCATCTTACAATTTCAAATCCAGTCTCCAATCTAACTAGTTGTATGACTGAGCAAATCACTTACTCTTGTTTGCCTCAATTTTCTTATCTGCAAAATGAGCTAGAGAAGGAAATGGTAAATCACTCCAGTTTTTCTGCCAAGAAAACCCAAATGGGGTCATGAAAAGTCTCAAACCACCCAACAGCAACTAGAGTCACTCAACAAACATGGGTCAAAGGCAAAACCTGAAGCCAGATCTCCCTAACTCTGAGGTTGCATTTCTCTTTTTTTAATAATATTTTATTTTTCCAAATACATGTAAAGATAGTTTTCAACATTCACATTTGCAAAACTCTGTGTTCCAAATTTTCCTCCCTCCTCTGTCCCCCTCTCCAAAAACAGCAAGCAATTCCATTTTAATTAAATATGTGTAATTCTAAACATATTTCCATATTTGTTATGTGGTGCAAGAAAAATCAGATCCAATGGAGAAAAAAAACACAAGAAAAAAAATTAAACAAACAACAAAAAGTGAAAATAGCATGATTTTTAAAAATTTATTCATTTATTTAATATTGTCCCTGTTACTTTTAAAACAATTTTTATCATTGTTTTTAAGATTTTTGAGTTTCCATTGATGTTTGCTTGCATTGTGTTTCCTTTATATGATTTTTCTTTCTTGGAGATATGATTTTTTCTTGCACAACAATTATAAGTGTGGAAATATGTATACATATATTCGATTTGTCAAGTATTTTAACATAATTAACATGTAGTGGATATCCTGCCATCTAGGGGAGGGGTAGGGAGTAGGGAGGAAAAATTTGTAACAGAAAGCTTTGTAAGGGTTAATGTTGAATAATTACCCATACATATGTTTTGCAAATTAAAAAAAAAGATTTTTGAGTTCTAAGTTTTCTTCCTTATCTCCACCCACAATTAAGAAACTACATGTGAAGTTATGCAAAACATTTCCACAAAAGTCACATTGTGAAAGAAAACATAATCTCCTACCCTCATTAAAATAAAACCTGTCAAGAACAATTAAGTTTAAAAATAAAGAAAGGTGGAGAAAATATAAAGAATGCTTCAATATGTATTCAGACATTATCAGTTCTTTCTCTGGTAATAGATAGGATTTTTCATCATAAGTCCTTCAGAGTAGTTGTGGAAGATTATACATACTATTGAGAATAACAATGTCATTTACAATTCATCATTCTAGAACATTGCTTCAGGACTTTTTTTTTTTCCTGAGAGCATTCTGCTCATCATTTCCCAGAGAACATACCAAACACATTCCACAGTTTATTGAACCATTCCACAGATGATGTACAGCTCCTCAATTTCTAATTTTCCTTTGCCCTGAGAAGAAAGATGCTAAGAATGGTTTTTGGATATATAGGTCATTTTCCTTTTTTTTTCTTTTTCCCCCTGAATGTTTTTTGAAATTCATTTCTAATATTGATGTTGTAAAATCAGAGAATATAGATAATTTTCAGCCCTTTGGGTACAGATCTTATCTTTTGATCATTTATCAATTGGGGCATGGCTCTTATTTTTTAATGAATTTGACTCAGTTCCCTCTATGTTTGAGAAATGAGGCCTTATCAGAGAAACTTGCTTTGAATTTTTTTTTTACAATTGCTATTGCTAATTGTATCCCCCCATTTCTTCTCTTTCCTTTTACCCTCTTTCTTATCAAAAATATTTTTCTACTGACTACTCCCTCCCCAATATGCCTTTTCTTTTTTCACCCTCCCCCCTTTGCATATCTATTCTCCTCCTATGTTTTTCTGCAAGTTTACATAGATTTCTATACCCCTATTGAGTATGTATCTTATTTCTTAGAGTCAATTCTGTTGAGAGTAAGATTCACTCACTTATCTTATCCTTCCCTTCTTCACCTTCACTGTAAAAGCTTTTACTTGCCTCTTTTTTATGGCAAATAATTTACACCATTCCACTTCTCTCTTTCCCTTTTCCCCAGTATATTCCTCTCTCCCCTCTTAATTTCATCATTTCTTTTTAAAAAAGATATTATTCCTTCACCCATGCCCTCTTTCAATGTAGATTCCTAACTGCCATAATAATGAGAACATTTTGATGAATTACAAGTATCCTCCCATATAGGAATTTAAACAGATAAACCTTATCAAGTCCCTTATGGTATCACTATCCTGATTACCTTCTTATACTTCTGCAGAGTCCTGTATTTGAAAATCAACTTTTCCATTCAGCTCCAGTCTTTTCATCACAAAGGTTGAAAATCCTCTGTTTCATTGAAAAAAAAATCTTTTCCTCTGAAGGATTATACTAATTGTTGCTGGGTAGGTGATTCTTGGTTGCAATCCCAGCTCCATTGCTCTCAGGAATATCATAGTCCAAGTTCTCCAGTTCCTTTAATGTAGAAGCTGCTAAATCTTGTGTTATCCTTACTATGGCTCCACTATACTTGAATTGTTTCTTTCTGAATGATTATAATATTTTCTCCTTGACCTGGAAATTCCAGAATTTGGCTATAATATTCGTAGGAGTTTTTATTTTGGTATCTCATTCAGGAGGTGATCCGTAGATTCTTTCAATTTCTATTTTACTCTCTGGTTCTAGAATATCAGGACAGTTTGATAATTTCTTAAAATATGATATCCAATCCTGCCATCTAGGGGAGGGGTGGGGAGTTGGGGGGAAAAATTTGTAACGGAAAGCTATGTAAGGGTTATTGTTGAAGAATTACCCACACATATGTTATGCAAATAAAATAAAAATTTAAAAAAAATATGATATCCAGGCTCTTTTTCTGATCATGACTTTCTGGTAGAACTATAATTTTTATATTATCTTTATTGGATCTATTTTCTACATCAGGTGTTTTTCAAATAAGATATTTCACTTTTATATATATATATATATATATATATATATATATATATATATATATATATATATAAATTTGGGGGTTTTGCTTTATTGTATCTGGATTTTTCAAAAAGTCATTATCTTCCATTTGTTTGATTCTATTTTTAAAGGAATTGTTTTCCTTAGTGAGTTTTTGTATCTTCATTGCCAACTGGCCAAATTTGCTTTTTAGGGCATTCTTCTCTCATTAGCTTTTTGTATTTCCTTTTGTACCTCTCTTAATTCTTTCCCTAATATTTCCTCTCTCTCTCTCTCTTACTTGATTTTCAAAGTCCCTTTTGAGCTCTTCCATGGCCTGAGCCCATACTTATTTTTCTTGGAGATTTTGGATATAGGAACTCCAACTTTGTTCCACACCCTGTTAGACAATATGACCTGAGTCTTCCCCAGTGTCCCCAAGCTAAGAGTTTCAGAAGCCTCCAGTACTGCTGCTGATTCAGAAGTCCCACCTCACTGACAATAGAATCAGAGCTGGAGCTGGGGCTGGGGTCAGGCCTGCCCCAGGATTAATGGCTGGGTTTACAAGCTGGTTCCTCAGACCTTTTTCATTCACCATCCACGTCCTCTTTGGTGTCTCTGACTCATGCTGATTTTGAGGTCCAGCCCAGGTTGGGGCTAAGTCATGTGTACCAGGTGAATGCTAGCCTCCAACCCTGGTGTCATAGACCTTTTTTGCTGAGCTTTTAAGTTGCTTTTGTCTGGAAAGTGTTCTATTCTGTCTTTTTGGGTGTTCTTGTGCTTTAAAATTTGTTTAGAGTCATTATTTAAAGGAATTTGGTACAGTTTGGGGGACAGATTGAGCAAGATCCTGCCTTTACTATGCCACCTTGGCTCCACTCCCAAAAACACTATGCTTTGATCCACATTCAATCTCCATAGTTCTCTTTCTGGATGGGGATAGCTTTTTCCATCCCAAGTCTATTGCAATTACCATGAATCAGTTACATTTTTCTATTTGAAATTATTTTGTTTCTGTGCAGTCTTTATCTCAATATATATTGTTTCCTGCAAATAAGAATATAAGATCTTTTATCAATTTTGATGGACATGCTTCTCTTCAACAATGATGTGATTCAAACCAGTTGTTCTGCGATGAAGATAGTCATATACATCCAGAGAGAGGCCTGTGGAACTGAGAGTGAACCACAACACAGCATTTTAACGCTTTCTGTGAATATTTCCATGCATTTTGTTTTCCTTCTTAGGTTGATTTTTTCTTCCTCTCTTTCTAGATCTGATGTTTCTTGTGCAGTAAGATAACTGTATAGATATGTATACATGTATTGTATTTGTCATATAATTTATCCTATCTAGCATGTATTAGATTACCTGTCATCTAGGGGTGGGGGGTGGGGGAAGGAGGGGAAAAGCTTGGGAAAAAAAAGTTTTTTCAAAGGTCAATGTTGAAAGGTCACTCATATGTTTTGTAAATAAAAAGCTTTATATATAAAAATAATTTAAAAAAGAATATAAGATCTTTTAAGGGATTGTCTTTTGCTTTTTTAAATTACATTTATATCCAAATGACCTAATAGCATATCTCACATATAGGAAATATTTTACCTGTGTTTGTTTAATTAATCTTGTTAAACACTATTGGCTTATCACAGATGAACAAACTAAAGGTCAGAGAAGTTAAATTGACATATCCATAGTCTCCAAGTGGCAGAGTTCATATTCTAAGTGTTATGAATCCAAGGCATGTTTTTTTTTTGTAACACAATATTCCTAATTTCCCAATTTTGTAATGTAGATGTTATTTTTTACTCTTTCCTTTCTCTCACCTACCATAGCCAATCTACAGCTAAAGGCCATTGATATGACCTTTATAATACTTCCCTTCTCTTCCTCTTATCCTGCTATCACCCTGATTCAGGCTATCATCTCCATATATTTGAAGTCCTTTAAAATAGGCTACTAGTTCTTCTGCCTGCAACAAATCTTTCTTTACTCCATTCCATCCTGAATTCAGACACCAAACTGGTGTTCACAAATAAAAGTCCCATCATCTTACTTCCCTCCTCTTCTCAATAAATTCCTGTGGCTCCCCATAATCCCTCCATGATTAAATTAAAATATTTATTTTCTGTTTAGATTTTCATAGTCTACTATCCTGCACTCAATCTGTCTTCTTTCCTCCAGCATCCTCTTCCATCCAGGATTTTGGTCTCCTAATTCTATAAATAGTACTTTGAGTTTTGAAAATGGCTGTCTCGGGCGGAGCCAAGATGGCAGAGTGAAAAGGTGACTCTCTGACTCTCCTCCGATCTTCTCTCAAATTAACAATAAAATAAGCCCCTGAACTGATCTTCAAGTCAACTAACTCAGAAATATTTGGACACTGCTTCCAGTTACCTCTGAAGAACTTCATATCAGGTTTGTCTGACTCGGACAGAGAGATAAATAGAGGACTCCTGTGTAGGCTGGAAGTGAAGGTAGGACTCAACTCAGCTCATAGTGGCAGAAATTCCAAACTCCAAACTCCAAATTCCAAACACCTGGAGTTTAACTGAGGCACTCAGGACACTCTGCCCTAATTGGGGGCAGGTGTTCTGGCAGACTTGCCTTGTTTAAGGAGTAATTCGGATTTAGTCCTAGCCCCCACCAGCCCAGCACCTTAAGTTAATTTGCTGAAGTGCCCCGAGCAAAGATCTTCAGCTGCCTTTCAGCTGCTTTTCAGCCGCCGTTTTTTTTTCCCTACCTTAAAGAGATATCCACCCTATCTAAAAAAAAATAAAGAAGCAAAAGAGAGCTCTCACCATAGACAGCTTTTATCAAGAAAAAGAAGCGATGACCCCACATCCTGAGGTACCTTTAGACAAAATACAAGAAGAAGGTATTAAAGACGATCACTGGTCACTTTTTCAAAAGGCCTTTCTGGAAGATTGCATAAAGAACCTCAAAAGAGAGCTGGAGGATAAATGGGAAAATAAACTGAAATCAGTGCAAGAAGGATATGATGCCCTGCAAAAGAGATATGAAAAAGATACCAATTTATTGAAAAATAAAATTAGTGAAGTGGAAAAAGAGTGCAATGAACAAATTGGCCAGTTACCAAAGGAGCTTAAAAAGGTAACTGAGGAAAACACACTTTAAAAATAAGAATTGAACAAATGCAAGTGAATGACTTAATAAGACTTCAAGAATCAGTCCAACAAAAAGAAAAAAATGAAAAATTAGAAGAAAATATGAAATATCTCCTAGGAAAAACAACTGACTTGGAAAATAGATTTAGGAGAGACAATCTAAGGATTATTGGACTTCCTGAAAGCCATGATGAAAAAAAGAATCTAAACACTATCTTCCAAAAAATCCTGAAAGAAAACTGCCCTGAGATTATAGATTCAGAAGGCAAAATCACCATTGAAAGAATTCACCGATCACCTCCTGAAAGAGATCCCAAAATTAAAACCCCAAGGAATATTGTGGCTAAATTTCAGGACTATAGCACCAAGGAACAGATTCTGCCAGCAGCTAGAAAGTAACAATTCAAATACCGAGGATCAATAATTAGAATCCCACAGGATCTGTCAGCCTCCACATTGAAGGATTGAAGGGCCTGGAACCAGATATTCTTAAGTGCAAAGGAAGTTGGATTACAGCCAAGAATAACCTATGCAGCTAGAATAAGCATTATCCTCCGGGGAAGAAGATGGTCATTCAATGATATAGGTGAATTTCACCTGTTTCTAATGAAAAGATGGGATCTGAACAAAAAATTTGACATCCAAACACAGAACTCAAGAGATGCATAAAAAGGTAAAAAGGAAAGGACTCTTGAGAACTTTATTTCTACTAGGGGGATACTTAAAGTTGGGGGGTATAATTAACTAGATATTACTTTGATATGAAAAAGAGAACTAGAGGGAGAAAGGTTGTCATACTGAGGAAATGAGGGGAAAAGTGGTAAAATAAGATAAAAAAAGGAGGTAAAAACAAGGTAAAATCACTT
>JAJPUD010028531.1:0-14612 GCA_023553655.1 Myrmecobius fasciatus
GTGTGTGTGTGTGTGTGTGTGTGTGCACGCATGTGTGCGCGCCCTTCCCCTTCACCCAGATCTCTGGGCTTGCAGTCAGATTCTGCTTTTAGACCCCACCAGCTGTGTGACCCTGGGTAAGACTCTGTAGCTCTGGGAGCTTTTTGTTTGGCTGTGAAATGGCCCTTATAATTGTGCCTTGTTGTTGAAAAACTCCCTGAACCTCAGTTTCCTCTTCTCTGAAGTTGGGGAGTTGCTTTGACGGCCCCCGTGAGAGAGCTTTGCAAACAGGGGCGCGCTCCAGGGGTGTCAGGTAGAGAGAGCCGGCTCCTGCGTTCTCCAGACGAGCTTCCCTTGGCTCTCCCCCCTCCTCAGCCACTTCACCCTGAGATGTTTCCGTCGGCCTCGGTGCTGGCAGTGGGGCCTCCTGACAGCCCCTGGAGGTTGTGGCCCCATCTTACAGATGAGGAAACTGAGCCTCAAAGGAGCCGGCTCGTCCACGGTGCCCCGGCTGCTAAGTCTAACCCAGGCCGATGCCAGGCGGCCTCCCTAAGCCGCTCCCTGGCCCGGGCTGGCCTTCCTTCCCCGCCATGCCCGCTGCCCAGCACACGCTTCTGTGCCCAGCTAGAAAGTAGCAAAACATGTAATAAATGGAGACCCATCCTCTCACATACAGACATTGTCACGTACATTTTCACACACAATGCACACTCATACACACACACACACACACTGAGACACACGTGTTTTCACACACATCCACACGCCCCTTTCTCTTCCATGACTGAACAACAAGAGCCCAGGGGTTGCTGCCAAGTGACGGGGAATCTGAGTGGGTCTGGGGAGGAGGCAGAATTGCTTAATGTATAACTCTGCCACCCTTTGGGCATTTCTGAGGGCGGCTCTTGTCCAGTGGCCTGTCTGTAGCCTGTAAACCATCGGGCTGGGGCGCGGTGCAAGCTGCCTGGGGCACGGGCGCGGAGCTGGTTTCTCTGGAGTGAGCAGCAGCTGGCATTTTCCTGGGTCCAGTGCTCATGGCAGGATGCAAGGGAATGCTGGCACCAAAATGTAAACCTTGGTGAAGGGCGAATGTGCCAAGGCCACGGGCTGGCAAGCACCTGGGCATGTGCCTCCCTCGCTCGTCTGCAAGTGGCTCTCGCCTCTCCCTCTGCATCTGCTGAGCCTGTCGGTGTGCTACAGGGAACACCAGGAGGCCCTGGCCACCTCTGACCCTTGAAGACCCCCTTAGTTCCCTCATCTGTAACAAGAGGCCATGGGGAATCCCCCCCACTTTGTGTGTTTGCTGTTGGAAGGGGACTTTGCAAACCTCAAAGCTGTGCTCTCCTATCCTTGGGCCTGCCAGCCTCAGTTTATACCTCTGCAAAATGGGTCTAAGAAACCTAGCACAAGGGGCAGCTAGATGGCGCACCAGCTCTGCAGTCAGGAGGACTGAGTTCAAATCCACTTAACACTTACTAACTGTGTGACCTGAGCAAGTCCCTTAACTCCAGTCATGAAAGAAAGAAAGAAAAAGAAAGGAAATAAGAAAGAAAGAAAGAAAAGAAAAGAAATCTGGCAGCAAGAACGTCACAGGGTGCTTGTAAGCTTTTGGGATCCCTAAGAAGTGTGACTTGGGGGTGAGCTGCTCCTGGAATGTTCACCTGGATGGAGCAATTGTAGATTATGATTAGAGAGTCTGGCTCGCCGCGGCCTTGGGGAGCCAGCCCTGCTGAGGAGCGTGGCTTGTCCAGCCCCGGGGGGACATAAGGAAAAAATTCTGGCCAGTGAGAGTTCTCCCAGAAAGCCGTGAGCTCCCCTTCGGCAGGGGAGGGCTGGGGCTGGTCCGACCTCTGGCTGGGGAGCAGAATCTTAGTGCGTAGAGCGACCTCAGCAGTCTGCTACTCTGCTCCCCTCTTTTTGCAGATGGGGACGGAAAGGGGAGGAAGGGCCGGCCGTGGTCACATGGGCAGCGAGGGCCAAAGCCAGGGTTTGAATCCAGCCCTTGGATCCCAAATCCCGACTTCTTTCCTCCATTAACCTTGTGTACTTGTGACATTCAGGGACTTAATCTGCCCAGACCTGGGGACGTCAATGTAATTGCCAAAGTAGGGAGGGGTGCCCATCCTGGGAAGCGCAGGTGGGTTTGCTGGCAGACTTGGCGAGAGCTGGCTGTTGGCACTGGGTTGTTGGCCGGGCCAGCGGCCTCCTCCGAGTTCCCGTAGCACCCCCAAGTGGCAGCTGTATGGGACAGATGAGGACCAAGACCCTGTAGGGAAGCAAAGGGAACAATAGAAAGCGTTTTGCAAATTTTATAGCATTGACTGAATGGTAGTTTTATCATTATCATTATTATTATTTCCACTCTATTGGACTACTGAGGAAGTAAGATCTAAAGGGTAGAGTGGAAGACAAGGAAGCATTTGTTAAAATGGCGGCCTTTGAAACTGTCCCAGCCCAACGGGCTCTTCTGGTGGAGGTCCCAGGCAGAGGTCCCGCTGTCCCAGCCAGGCCAGGCTCCGTTCCAGTGGAGGTCCCAGGCGGAGGTCCCACTGTCTTGGGCCCCAAGGCATCCCTGGGGGATGACCTGAGGAGGGCTCCAGAGTCCTCATGGTGCCTTCTGGCTGCTCTCCTTCCCCCAGAGGCCTGAGGTTCATCCAGGTGCTGCTGCAGAGCATCTGTGACGGGGAGCGGGACGAGAACCGCCCCAATCTCATCCGCGTCAACGTGACCAAAGCCTACGAGATGGCGCTGAAGAAGTACCACGGCTGGCTGGTGCAGAAGATCTTTCAGGTGAGGGCCCAGTGGGGGTGCGGGAGCTCCCGGAGCCTCAGTGACTTCATCTGTAAAAGGAGGGGGTCCGATTCTGTCTCTGAGGTCCCTTCCAGCTCTGGGTCTGTGGGACCTTGCCACTAATAAGTTTGCAGCCTTCCCTGCCTTCAAATCCCCACAATTCTTGCCTGTGTTTTCCCATAAATCCTCAATAGGCAATCATAGCATCAAGTATTTGCATCTGGAGGGGAACTTGCCTGTGCATGGAGTCTCCCCCCTCCTACAGGAAGCCTTTCCCCATGCCCCTTGGTACCAATGCCTTCGCTCTGATGATTACCCCCCTTCTCCGCCCCCACCCCCCAGTTTATCCATATTCATTCCTGTAGGAATGGACTATGTTTAGCATAGGGCCTAGCACACAATAGGTGCTTAATAAATGCTGCTTGGTTTGCCTTGGATGGGACCTCAGAGGCCAGTCCCAGTAGGGAAACTGAGAGCTCCCAGAAGAATGATAGGGAGGATAGCAGGAAGGGAAGCTGCTGCCCGTGCCCGAGCTTCCAAGCTTCTGAGTGTCTGGGAGATTGGGCGTCCAGCCCGGGGCTTCTTGGCTCCAGGTCTAAAGGAAGGTGGAGCCCGTGAGGGAGAACCATCAGGAGGAGTGAGGGCCATCTTGGGCACCTGGTGTCAGTGGTAATACTGAGGACGGGAAAACCTGCCTTTCTCCCTTTGGGACAAAGGGCAGGAAGAGCTGATCACCTGAGGAAAAGGGACACAGACAGAGCCGGCCATTGCCACAGCCTCCTGATGGGCCTTCCTGCCTCTCTCCCTCCCACCCCCAAATGGTCCCCACTTGTTCCCATTCCCTAATCCTGATGCCTGGAGCTGGTTATATCACCCCCCCCCTCTGCCCCTGACTTTCAGTGGCTCCCTAGGGCTTAATCTTTAAAGTTCACTTGCAAATTTCCTACGGGCCTCTTCAAGCTTAACCCAGAATGTCCCATTTCCATCTCTTGTATCTCCAGCTTAACTTAGCCAAAGGAACTGAGCTGTGCCCAGAGCCGGGGCCTTGAATGCCAGACCCTCCCCTTGAGGGGATGTCCCCATGACATCACCTCCAGGAGGAGAATTCTCTGCTCCCTCTTGCCCCAAAATGTTTCCCTAACTCCCGGCTTTTGGATCTCCCCCTCCCAGAAAACTCTGTTTTTATTTTGTATATATTCTGTGATATTTATCTGTCTATCCAATCATCTCTCTCTCTGTATCTAATCATCTATAACTATAATGGGGGGCCGTATTAGACCTCTCTCCATCCCTCACCCCCAGTAGCATGTGGGCCCCATTTTTGCTTTTATAGCCCCAGTGCCATGCTTACTAAGCTGCTTGGTGATTGGTTAGGAAGGTGACGTGTCTCTGACCATCAGGAAAGTGTCCCTTAGGAGCCCTTCCCTTCTCTCTCTTGTCCCCCTGCCCTTCCAGGGAGCGCTGTATGCTGCCCCGTACAAGTCGGACTTCCTGAAGGCGCTCTCCAAAGGACAGGACGTCCCAGAAGAACAGTGCTTGGAAAAGGTCCGCCTCTTTCTGGTGAATTTCACGGCCACCATCGACATCATTTATGAAATGTACACCAAGATGAACGCCGAGCTCAATTATAAGGTGTAACTGCGGCCTGCGGCTCCCCTGACCAGACACCATCCCGAGCCCCCCCCCGCTCTTAAAAAATACCCGAATCACTGTGAAATAAATTCAAGGACTGTTGTCTGCCAGCAACTTAGTAAACATCTCTGGAGTTTTAAGGAACAGCCTGTTTTTAAATATATATATATTATATTAAATTATATATAGAATTTTAAGAGATTTTCTATACAAACAGAGCAATAAGATTTGAGCATCCCATTTCCACTTTGCCTTAGAATTTCAGGAGATCTAGACTGTCTTCATAATTCCCTTTGAGTGTGATCTAGCCGATTAATGTTTCTAATCAATCAAGTCCTAAGTGGTTTTTGTTTTATTTTATTATTATTATGATTTTGCAGAGTGCGGAACTCTAGGGAAACGATGTACCATTGGGGGAAAGCCAGCACGTAGAGCATGGCAGCAGCTCACACATGCTCCCCGGGCTGGCCGTTGCTTGTGTATTTGAGATACATTCATGAAATTATGTGGGATTTAAAAAAAAAAAAGTGTGTTATGTCCCTCTTCCTGGTCTCTGCTGCCGCCGCTACTCTTTTCCTCTCTGACTTCTGGCCAGATGTTTTTAAACCTCCAGCAAAACCCATAAGCCTCTGACTCAAACCCAGGAACACTCACTTTGCTAATGGCCCAGATTTTCTCGGAGAGGGCCAAGTTCTGCTTTCCTCCGGCTAACTCTTCCTTCAAGGACAGAATTTCCAGCCTAGTCTTGTGATTTGTATTATCCCAAGGGGAGCTGGGGGGAGAACTTAGGTGCTGCTGAGATTCAGCACCCGCCTCCCACCCCCTCTTTTGCCTTAATCGTGGCTCTTGGGAGCTGCTAAGCTGGGATCTAA
The DNA here is from genome assembly GCA_023553655.1 of Myrmecobius fasciatus. NCBI lineage: Eukaryota > Metazoa > Chordata > Mammalia > Dasyuromorphia > Myrmecobiidae > Myrmecobius > Myrmecobius fasciatus. The sequence goes on from JAJPUD010028531.1 coordinate 5,274, forward strand.
AATCATTTTGGTCTCGAGTGAATTGCTGTGCTGCACTTGGGGAGAATTAGGGGGGACTTTGCAAAAAGCAAAAACAACAGAATAATCCTTATTAAAACTCTATTTTGAAATCACATTTGGCCTCTTGCTTGGTTTTCTTGATCTCAGCCCAGCCCTGGATCTGCCTTTCTGTCTCACTCCCAACATGAGGGACACAAAGCTCATCTCTGCCCAGGACGGTCCCTCATCTGCCTTTCCTGTAAGATCCCCTGGGACCTCAGGTTTGGTGCCATCTGAGCGACGTGATCCCGTAGGCTTGGGAGCATTGATAATGAGTAGCGGCAAGACCCTGGGACCCCCTTTCTTGGCCAAGGCTGACTCTGTCTAATTACTAGGTAGAAAATAGGATCAATACAAAGCTGCTCGCTGCAGCTCACAGACACCCTTCTGCCACTTAAAACCGGAAGTTGCCTGCACAGGTGTGGACCCCCCTTCCCCCCCAACCACCAAAAGCCAACATGTGTGTGATATTGTGGTTTATGGTTAGCAGAGTGCTCCGAGTCCTTGGGCAGGGAAGCCCAGACAGAGCTCAGGACCAAACTGGATAATGGATTGTCAAGTGGAGAGCCAGAGTAGCTGGCTTGCAGCCGACTTTTTGTACGCCTCACATTAGGGACAAGCCCCCCTGGGTTTGTAAACCCTGTGCAGGCGGGCGCTGGACCTCTCAGGGACTTCTACTTTTGACTCCTTGACTTTATTCATCCTTCCGCATTAGGCTCAAAAGATGTCACAGGTTTTGTTTCTTCATAAATTACAAAAAATGAAGAGTCTTTCCATTAACCAATGTGCCCCGAGCCCCCATCGTGGGTTATAAAAAATGGAGAAATCTCTTCAATTTTGGTTCCTCCAGTCTCAGAGGCTTAGATAAACATCAGTGCTACTGGCTACGTAATTAATGAACAGAACAAATAACACAAAAGCACAAATAAATATGAGAAAGGCCACAGCTGGAGCCAGCTCTAACCATCAACCTCAACTTTAGATCCTCATCACAGTTATCTCAAAAAGGAACTTACTGTCTCTTCTTTGTAGGATGTCTTCTCCAAAGTATAATAATTAAATATATTGGATTACTTGCCGTCTAGGGGAGAGGGATGGAGGGAAGGGAGGGAGTCAAAATTGGAACACAAGATTTTGCAGTAGTGAATGCTGAAAATTATCTTTGCCTGTATTTTGAAAATAAAAAGCTATTATTTAGAAAATAATAGTTAAATTTAGTTCTCTCAAACTATGGGGTCCTTTATCTGGGGTTCACAAACTTTAAAAAAAAGACAATTTTGGTAACTCTATCATAATTATTTTCCTTTGCAATTCTGTGTATTTTATTTTGTACATTTAAAAACATTGGACTGAGAAGGAATTATAGACTGCACCAGACTGCCAGAGGGGAACATGAGGCAAAAATTGTCAGAAGTCCTTCACGAATAGGACTACCAGAAACTCTCATAGTTTCTCTCGGACTCAATCCCTGACAGTTGATTTTTCAAGATTCCTTAGAAAAGAATTTCTTTTCATGTTCCAGAACTAAAGTTAACTGTTAACTCTCTAGGATTTTATGTTCCCTCTTTAAAAAAAAAAAAATAATATATATATAAAGCCTTTTCAAGAGGGATTTGAGCTTCATCTGGGGTTGCATGTAATTGTCTCCAAACTGCAGCAGAGGAGAAGAATGTATAATGAAACATGCCTCCTTTTCTTCAGAGAGGTGGGGGACTGTGGGTATGAAATGGTACATACGTTGTCATGGGTGGTCCTCATAGGATCATGGATTTAGAACTTGAACAAACTTCAAAGATCATCTAGTCTAATTCTCTATTTAATAGATGAGAAAAATAACAAGAGTCAAAGAGAATAAGGGACTTGGTTAGAGGTAGAATGGGGATTCAAATCCCAGTCTGGTGTGTTTTTCATAGTAGTAGGAATAAAAATGCTACTTAACAGAGTTTTAATTTCCTTTTTTTTTAAAAGTTGTTATTGTGATAGGTTGTGTGTGTGTGTGTGTGTAAGAAATAGAGGCAGAAGTATAAGTAAATACAAAAACAAAAAGAGATGGAAAGAGAGATTGGGAGAGGAAAAAAAAACCAAGGGGTAGAGGAGGGAAAAGAAAAGAGAGGAGAAAGAATGAGAGAAAAAGACAGAGAGGAAAAGAGAGTGGGAAAAAGGGAAAGAGAGATGGAAGATGGTCTCAGAGGAGAGCAGGAAGAGGGGAAAGGAGAAGAGAAAGGAAAAGAAGTAGATAGGGACACAATGAGAGGCAAAGATCTGGAAGTAATATAAATGAATAAAATAAATAAACATGATAAATATGATAATATAAGTAAATATAATAATAAATAAAATATAATATAAATAAACATAATAGATAATGAAGTTATCTATTTTAATGAATAAAATGAAATAAAAAATATAATAAATATAAATAAAATATAAAATTTACTAAATTGTTTCTAAAGTGTTGCTCATTTAGTAAGAAGGAAGGCAGGAAGGAGGGAAGGGAAGGAAAGAAAGGAATAGAAGTGATAGGGTACAACTTCTGGGAGAAATATAGCAATAATCCTAAAATCCCCAGACCTTAGACTGCTATTGTCTGTCTGTCAATGATTCTAAAGTTTTCTAATCTTAGGATAGTCCTACAAACTGCTGATTCAGATAAGGAAGGAAAGTGGTGAGATCTTCAATGTAGGGTGGGGTTAGCAGAAGAGGAATTGATAAAAATTAATCCCTTAGGCTGGCGAAGGCACTGATACAGCTCAGTTTAGCTCCAAGGTCCCACCCTCTGGGGAGGTTGTCCAGACTGAAATCCAAGTCACTTCAGACCCCTGAGACCCACCCTCTGTAGAGCTCTCACCTAGCCACGCCCTGTCAGAAATCCCAGTCCTGTCCCTGAGATTGAATTTTCCCATGGGCCATCCCATGGCTGCTGCCATGTAAAGGTCAGTTTACCACCATAGTCTGCCTTGAGGTGTCTTTCTCCTTCCCTCTTCCCCATTACAAGTGATATTTCTTCTAAATCCACTATGCTTCTCAACCCCTACCTAACTCTTAGGGTGCTAAGTCCCTTTCAAAATTTAAGGGCACCCCCCAACTTCCTAGAGTGCTCCCTTTCTACTGGGTAATTGTGAGTTCCATTGAGGAACTGGTCTTTCATATGCTCTCCCACTCAATGTCGTATTCACCATTTCCAGTGTCTACTGTATCCCTTCATTTTGTCTATAATTTATTCCCCTAATTAATTCTACCTTTTGCCAAAGAGAATGGCCATTCTTCACATGACTGAACCCCAACTTTTGGAGCCTGCCATCATCTGGTGTTTACATCAATGACATCGAGGGAGGAAAGGAAGGAAGGAGTGAAAGAAGGAAGGAAGGAAGGAAGCAGAGAAGGAGGGAGGGAGGGAAGAAAGGGTGGAAGAATGGAGAGAAGGAAAGAAGGAAGAAAGGGATGGAGGGAGGAAAGAAGGAAGGAAAGCAAAGAAGCAGAGGAGGGAGGGAGGAAAGGAAGGATGGAAGGACAGAGAGAAGGAAAAAAGGAAGAAAGGAACAAAGGAAGGAAAGGAGGGAAATGAAGGAAAGCAAGGAAGCAAGAAAGGAAAGAAGTAGAGAAGGAGGGAGGGAAGGAAGGCTGGAAGGACAGAGAGAAGGAAAGAAGGAAGGAAGCAAGAAGGGAGGGAGGGAAAAGAGAGAAGGAAAGAAGAAAGGAAAAGAAAGAAAGAATTGTTCAGAAGAAATTGGCTCCAGAGAAGGTAGAATGCTTGGTACTCATCTCCAGGCTTGACCTGCCCCTATGGACGCTGGGATAGATAGAGTGGCCCAAGTTCTCATCCCCAGGTCCCTGAGCTCTCAAAGGGAACTCAATCCCGGCAGAGTTCTCAGGCATCGGGAGAGTTGCCGTGTCCATGGAAACCGACCATCTGGACTTCCGTACCTGGGCTGAAGTTTCCACCACCTCTGAGACTTCCTCAAGAGTCCATTGAAGTCATTTCAAAGGGAAACTGGGAGGGTGGGGCCTCTTCCCTGCCCCCCAAACAAAGGCGGGCACGTAGAAGGGGCCCAGCTCTGGGTCTGGCCCAGCTGAGTCGGCAGACAAACAAACCTTTTGTTTTAGGCCTTTTTCCATCCCCCACTGAGAGGAGCAGTGAGCCAGGGAGACAACTGGTGAGAACTTGTAGGTGAAGTAGCTGTGTTATGGCTAGAAATAGTATTTGACTTGTTGGGGGCAAAACTGTGTCTGGGGGGCTAATCATTGCTCCTCTCTCAGCCTCAGTTTCTCCATCTGTAAAATGAAAAGAGTTTAAAGCCCCGCTCTGGGGAGCTTAGCCTGGTTGGGGAGGATTTCATAGATGTAGGGAATTCCCAGATAAGGAAACTCTCCATCAATGCAGATTAGCACCTTTGTCTGTGATGTCTGAGGCTAAGTCATTATTTACTCTGGGTCACCCAGCCAGGCTGTGCTAGAAGTGGGATTTAAAGTTGGCTCTCTCCAATTCCAGGCCAGGTCTTCAATGCCATCTATTCTTTTTTTGCTGAGGCAATCGGGGTTAAGTGACTTGCCCAGGGTCACACAGCTAGGAAGTGTGAAGTGTCTGAGACCAGATTTGAACTCAGGTCCTCCTGACTTCAGAGCTGGTGCTCTATCCACTGTGCCACCTCGATGCCCCAATGCCATCTATTCCTAAACCATAAGAAGCACAAATAGAGTATTCAGAGAAACTCAGTAAGACATAAGATTTGAGGCAGAATAAAGTAAGCAGATGTAGGAAAACGGCATCCCAGGGGGTCCCAAAAGCTTTAATTACCTAAAACTACAACAACATTAACAAGAAGAAGAGAAAACAAGACAAAAGGTGCAACAGTACAAGAGTTGAGAAAATCCACCTCCTTCAATTTGGGCAGAGGTGGAGGACTATAGGTGCAGAATGCTGTATATGCTAACAGACAGTGTTAATGTGCCAGGTGGTTTCAGTGAAATTATTCTTTTCTCTTTCTTTGAAACTTTGTTAAAATGGAAAGTTCATTAGTGAGGAGAGGAGGGGGAAATAGATTCATCAATGAAGGCGATATTAAAAAAGATCAACAAAACAAATGAAAAATCCACAATAAAACAATAATAAATCCAAGATACCTCCAAAATGAGATGGGGCTAGGTCTAGGGGTATGGTTTTTTGGGCGTTATGGATGCTTTTGGTAGCCTGATAAAACCTTGATTCGTCACCTACATTCAGTTAAAAGTTGTGTAAATAAAGATGTCATTTTCTCCCCTAAGTTTATGAGATGTATCCAGGGACCTGGAACTGTCCTAGAAGCTGGAGAAGGGAAAGTGATGGGGATGCCTGCAATAGCCATGACAGCCACTGAGTGGCGCCAGTGACACAGGGCACTGACCTTCCATCAAGGCTCAGCTTTCTCTAGCCCTTTGGTACCAGCTGGCAAACAATGCCAGAGAGAGTCAAGCTGTAAAGAAAGAAGGGGGAAGAGAGCGAAGGACATTGGGAGAGAAGGACATAGGAGAAGAAAATGGCCTGGAGAAGATGGATGGCCTCAGGGGAAAGAGGGGGGCTGGATCTGTGACTCCAAGTCTCTTTACCAATGCAAGTTGCAGTTGTCTGCCATTTAAAATCTTGCAAGAGCTGCCTTGGAGCAGGAAAAGGTTAAATGTCTTGCCCAAGATCTCACAGCTAGTATATGTCAAATTCAGGATTCAAACTCAAAACTGGGAATTGAATCTAGACCCCAGATTTCAGCTCCTACCACAATGCACTAATGCCCTAGTATAGTTAAATAAAACGCCTGTTAAACTCTGCCCTGGAAATACCTACTCTATTTTGATCATTCACATTTACATAGGGTCTTCCAAAAGCTTTAACAGATTAAGAATTAAGGAAAACTGGGGCAGCTAGGTGGCACAGTGGATAGAGCACCAGCCCTGAAGTCAGGAGGACCTGAATTCAAATCTGGTCTCAGACACTTAACATTCCCTAGCTGTGTGACCCTGGGCAAGTCACTTAACCCCAATTGCCTCAGCAAAAAGCAAAAAAAAAAAAAAAAAAGAATTAAGGAAAACTTTGGGGATATCCCACATTCTATGGAGGAAATGCTTTATATAATTCATCTCATTTGACCCTCATACCATCTTAGTAAAGTATAGAAATTATCTCCATTATACAGATAAGGAAATTGAGATTCAGTCATGTTGAGTGACTTATTTATGGTCTACGTGACTATAAGATCCCCTCATCCAATTCTCTAATTAATTTTGCTGAGGCAACTGGGGTTAAGTGACTTACCCAGGGTCACACAGCTAGAAAGTGTTAAGTGTCTGAGGTCAGATTTGAACTCAGGTCCTCCTGACTTCAGGTGCACCAACTAGCTACCTCCAACTCTCTCATTAATGACCAAAATTCTTTTCCAGCATTATCGCCAGTCAGTACCACCACCATGGCCATCAATCAGGGAATGGATGAACAAGATGGGGTATATGATTGTGATGGAATATTATTGTGTTGTAAAAAATGACAAGGGAGAGGCTTCGGTAAAATCTGGGGCGACTTATATGATCTGATGTAAAGTGAAGTGAGCAGAACCAGATTGTATATAGTAACAACAACATTGTATGATGATCAACTGTGAATGACTTAGCTATTCTCAGTAATACAAGGATGTAATACAACTCTGAAGACCATGATGAAAATGTCATCTACCTCCAGGGAAAGAACGCCTGTAGTCTGATTGGGGAGCAAAATTTACTTCTTATTTTTTTTTAAACTTTCTGTTTTTTTTCTTTCTTTTTTTTTGTATGTGTGTGTTCCTTTGAAACATGGCTAATAATGGAAATATATTTTACATAACTATACGTAAGTCTATATCAAATAGCTTGACTTCTCAAGGAGTGAGGAGGGAAAGGAAGGGAAGAAAGAATTTGGAACTCAGAACTTTAAAAAAATCCCAAATGTTAAAAATTGTTTTTACATGTGATTGGGGGAAAAAAGCTATAAAAATTAGAAAAAGAAAGTATCACTGTTAGCAGCAGCCAACTGTCCTTCCTTTTGGGGTGAACATGGTCTGAATTTGAATCTTGCCTTAGACATTTAGTAATCCTAAATTGTGTGACTTTGGCAAGTCGATCTTCTATTCTCAGTTTCCTTATCTGTAAAATGGAAATAATAATAGTACCTACTTTACAGATAGCCTATACAAAGTGCATTGTAAACTTTCATATAAATACTAGCTATTATTATCATTAAAGGGTTTCCTTCCAACCTAAAATATTGTATTATAAATGTTGTCTATTAAATACTATTAGACTATACTCACAGGTAAAGAGTTTGAGGTGGGGGGGGGAGATCATCCAGTCTAATCAATATATAGAGAAGCTCCACAGGGCAGTGTGAAGCCCAGGGCCTCAGACTCCAAATCCAACCCTTTCCCGATACTTGGTTGAACTCTAAATCTGTGTTGCTGAGAATCTGAGCAATGTATCAGAGCCACTCTTGAGCTCTGCCCATATTTGTTCAACCAGGCCCTTCAAGACCAGCTTAAAGATTTCCATGATTTGTTGTGTGTTTTTCCCCTTAAGAAAAAATTAATCTTCCCTGATGGGGGAGCATGAAGTAATCCTTGATCTGTATCTGGCATGACTCTGGAGAGTGGCCCTCTGGGGGGTGACTGCCTGAATCAGGGCAGACCTGGGGATGTCAGCTGGCCTGCTTCTCAAGCTGGAAGGGACCCCAAGAGCCTCTTATTACAGATGAAGAAATTATTTCCCAGAGAGGTAACGTTTTCTTGCCAAAGGTACCTTTTTCCAGATCATTTTACACATGAGTAAACTGAGGCAAACAGGGATAAGTGACCTGCTCAGGGTCATACAACAAGTAAGTTGTACTTACTTTTGAACTCGGGAAGATAAATCTTCCTCACCCTAGACATGGCACTCTATCCATTGCTCCACCTAGTTGCCCCTGACCTATAGTAGATATCTTATAATGTTGGACTTGGCTTGGTTTATTTATAGAATGATTGATGGCTACTTTTTCTGGAGTTGCTAATACCCTCTCCCGGGGTCTTCAGTCCGGGAAACATCCCGGGGCACATGAAAGCATCAAAGGCAGCTAGAGAAATCTGTTGGAGGAATGCAAAAATATAAACAAATTACACTTCCCTGCCAGAAATCCTACACCCAGGGCTTCTGGGAGACAGCCTTGTTCTCCAGAGGTGAGGCCAGGCCAGGGTTTGCTTTTCCAAAGGGCCGGCACTGGTTGCCTCTTTCAGGAATATCTGATCCCCTAACATTGGGAACCACAGGCCCACTCTCTATAGATGGTACCAGAACCAGTACCCTTTTCTGATTAAAAATTAACATCCTGAATTGCAAGTTATTCCTGGAAATGCCAGTTATGTGCTTTCCCCTAAGCTTGGGACATAGGGTAAGGAGTTGGTATGAATATCAATCAGCCAGTTAGTCAAACATTTATTAAGCACCTACTATGTACCAGATACTGTGCTAAGCTCTGGGGATACAAAGAAAGGTAAAAGATAGTACAAGCTCTTAAGAAATTCATAGTCTAATGGGGGAAACAACACATAAACAATTGTGTTCTAGCAAGCTTGAGACAAGACAAGTTTGAGATAACTGTGGAAGGAAGAGAAATAATCTATAGAGGCATTAAGGAGTCTCCGGAAAGGCTTCCTATAGAAAGTGAGATTTTGAATGAGGAATGATGGAAGGCAGGAGGCAGAGAGGAGGAAGGAAGCCATCCAGGCATGAGGGACAGTCAAGAAAAATGATCAGAAACCAGAGATGGAAGTCACTGGATCATTCCATGGGGATATGGTGGTGGTGCTGGTGAGATTGTAAAGTGTAAAAGACTGGAGAGGTAGGAAGGAGCAGGTTTGGGAGGATTTTAAGCACCAAAGAGATTTTATAGTTGATTCCGGAGGTGATAGGGAGACACTGGAATTTACTATTTTCTGTTTTTTTTTTTTTTTGAAGTGGGGGACACAAGTTAATTGAATAGAAAGGGAGGTAGGGAAGAGTGTTGTGGTCAGACCTGCACGTTAAAAAGATTAATTTGAATGGAAGATAGACTAGAGTGGGGAGAGCCTTGGAGCAGGTGGATTCCCCCAGCAGCTACAGCAACAGTCTAAGGATGAGTGGATATGGGCTTGTCCCATGAGGTTAGTAGGAAGGAGACATAAGGAGAAACCGCAGGAAGGTGAAATTGACAGGACCTGGCAACAGACATGAAGGTGAAATTGACAGGACTTGGTAATACACATGGAAGTGAAATTGACAGGATTTGGTAAT
>JAJPUD010028532.1:0-14611 GCA_023553655.1 Myrmecobius fasciatus
AGATATAGACTAACACATGAGATATAAATTGTATAAGTACTTTGTGTACTGTGTTAGATATGTGACACCTTTATTACACACTGGAATTCTATTACACAATGATTTTTTGTTTGTTTGTTAGAAGATTGTCAATTCATTTGAAGAAAGCCTAAGATATGGTTTCTTTTATAAAGCATACCTTTCTTCCACAAAATTATTTGGCTTGTCCAAACGTTGAGTAATGCATTCCACAAATAATAATGTGCCCATTATATATATATGCATATATATATATTTCATCTATTCTGGATATATCTTACATGTACCTATATCTGGTTGACCATAAGTGATAACTCAGTTATTATATAAGCACTTTGTAGATAACTACTTGGCTTTTTCCAGCTTTCCATGTTACTTCTTGGTCATTTTGGGTATGATTGAATAATCCTTTATTGGACACTGAGAATAAAGACCTAAAGACTTCATGGACTTTTAAAAGGTGAATGACGGTTCCTGTCTCTCTTGTAATTTAAACTTCCAGATTGTAGTCTGATAAATGAGGACTTTCTATGAGTGTATGAGCAAAGTACATTTCACCTTTTCCCCCACTCTGGCTATTATATGAATAAATGGTAAGTAAAGGAGGAGAAGTACCTAAATAAGACAGAGAATGTAGCAGAGGCCCAATAGCCTGGTGTTACAGCAAATAACACCCTTGACCAGGACTTAAGGGGACACAGGTTCAAATTTGACATTAGACACTAACTAGCTATATGACCCTGGGCAAATCAATTAATTTCTGACTGCCTCACTTTCCTCAACTGCAAAATGATAATAATAACACCCATCTCCCAGGTGATTATCAGGATCAAATGACATAATATTTTTAAACTACTGAGCATAAAGCCTGGTACAAAGTAAATACTTAATAATGTTTGTTTCATTCCCTTGTTCCCTCATTTCTTTTATGTTTCCTCAGTATAGGTGACCAAATATTAACAGTGAGCTTGTCCAATCTTAGAGGCAACCTTTTGAGTCTATGAGATCTGGATGTCCTATGTTATTTTGTTGGGAACTGATTGGTGGAAGAACAGAAGGAATTTCTGCATTAGACAATATGCTCGCCAGAAAGAGGAGGAGCCCAAATTTTGGCTTGGCTAGTCAGGAGACAAGACTCTGAGGAGTCAGTGCATAACTAAGGCTAAATATAACTATGCTGGTTTAATAGTTTTACAAAATGTTATATTTTCTGAGGAGATTTAAGTCTTAAATTCCAAAGAACATACAGTAATCAATATAAACTAAGTTTTTGAATCCTATTTTAAGCCTTCCTGTCAATATTTTCTTGTTAACATTTAGCATTTAGCATTTTTCTTGTGTATAGGAAATGAATACCTACCTGCACTCTTTGGACTTTTCCATCATGCCAATAGGAACCTCATCTTCTTATAAGATCACACCAGTATGATTTGGTACTCATACCTCATCAGTATCCTCTCTGGAACCTCCTCAGACTTCTTTTTCAGGTCTCAAGGCCAACCATCACTTTATTTCTCATCCAGCTCTACCCCTTTAGACTTTTCCATTATGTCCCATTTCCCATAAATTTCCTTTCTCCCTTTTTATTTTTCATATTTTTATCCACTGAACTTATTTAGCACAATGTCTGACACAGAAAAGTTATTTAATAGATGTTTATTGACTGACATTCATTTTTTTGTATTTAATATCTTTCTACTTCTCTGTTTGGGAGGATTATTAATGTAAGTCAGAACCTAACCCTGAAGCATTTCCCCCCCAGGATACTAGAGTGGAAGTTTAATGAATTTGAAGAGTGAGAAAAGGAAGCTCAAGTACTCTTAATAGAAACCAGGTTTCCTCAACTGAACCCATGGGATGACTTTTGTGTGTCCAAAAAGAGATAAGTCCTTAATGGAGATGAAAAGGATGCAGCACTGACTGCCCCTGGACCCAGCAGTAGTTTCAATTGTTAGAAGAGTGTTGTACAATGAAATGTTTCAAATCAGTTCCAATTGTTCAGTGATGAAGAAAGCCATATACACCCAGAGAGGGGGATATGAATGTGGACCACAGCATAACATTTTCATGCTCTCTATTGATGTGTGCTTGCATTATCTTTCTCTTCTCAGATTTTTTTTCTTGTAGATCTGATTTTTCTTGCACAGCAAGATAACTGTAAAAATATGTATACACATATTTGATTTGTCAAGTATTTTAACATAATTAAATGTAGTAGACTTCCTGCCATCTAGGGGAGGGGTGGGGGTTAGGGGGAAAATTTGTAACAGAAAGCTTTGCAAGAGTCAATGTTGAAAAATTACCCATACATATGTTTTAAAAAGCTTTAATAAAAAAAGAGAAAATAAATGAATAAATAACAATGACAAAAAGGAGACTTATTTAAGAACTCAAGTGCAAAAAATACCATTCATCTAGCAAAACCTGCTTCTTAAAAATTGTTGAAAGTTAAAAAAAGAAGAGTGTTATAAAATATTATTTATCTAGAAACTAGACTTTTGGAACATCTTTGGCCTTATAAATAGTCTTGTAAGTCATGCATAGTAGATTTACAGTTTCATATGCAAACATCTTTTTTATTTTACTATGTTATGGCAATGCTTGTTTTATCCTGTAAATTAAAAATAAAATTTATAAAGTAGCAAGTAAAAGCAAAATAAATGTTCTCTATCTTCTTTTTTTTAAATTTATTTTACTTGCAAAACATATGTATGGGTAATTCTTCAACATTAACCCTTACATAGCTTTCTGTTACAGATTTTTCCCCCCAACTCCCCACTCCTCCCCTAGATGGCAGGATATCCATTACATGTTAATTATGTTAAAATAGTTGGCAAATCAAATATATATATGCATATTTCCAAACTTATCATTGTTGTGTCAGAAAAATCGTATCTACACAAAAAACATATCAGATAGAGGAAACACAATGTAAGCAAACAACAGTCAAGAGTATGAGAATGTTATGTTGTGGTCCACATTTCACAACCCTCTCTCTGGGTGTATATGGCTTTCTTCAGTGAACAATTGGAAGTGATTTGAAACATTTCATTGTTGAAGAGAGCCATGTCCTTCAGAATTGATCGTCATGTAGTATTGTTGTTGCTGTGTATAATGATCTCCTGGTTCTGCTCATTTCACAGAAATGTTCTCTATCTTCTTCCTCCCCCCTTCTCACACACACTCTGATACACTCACAAACACACCACCACCACCATTCCCACATCCCTTCAATACCTTTGGAAGCAAAATTGTGTAATCCCATAGTCTACTAGGTGTGATTGAGTTAGAGGGGAGACATTGGAGAGCATAAACACTTTTAAAAAATAGGATAAGGATGTATGTATGTATGTGTGTATATACATATGTGTGTATGTGAGGGCATGTAGCTATGCTTAATTATAGCCTTCTTGGGGGAGAAAAAGAGGAAAGGAAAAAAAAGTGCACAGCAGAGAACAAAAGAAAACCTTTAGGGAAACAGAAAAGATGAACAACTGAGAACACAATTTGTAATATTTATTATATTGCTTTTTTTGAAATAGAAACGTATCACTTTATATTTTAAATCCTCTTTTATACTGGGTTGTGGACATGGTAATTTTTAAAATTTTCCTATGTTGTATTTAAGTTTTAAACAAATAAAAAAAATCCCACACATAAAAAAGAAGAGTCATTGGCATGAAGAGGAAATGTTGCACATAAAAACAATGATTGTAATAGGATTGAGATTTTGAAAAGATAAGTAGAGTCATAAAAATAATTTGAAAGCACTTTTACCTCCTGATTTAGTTGTCTGGCCTGAATTACTATTTGGACAACCATTTTTCCCCTTGCTTATATTAGAAACTTGGATGTTTTCTCTTCTCAGACTCCCTGGTACCAATGTGGTCTGATTTTATGCTTAAACTCTTCCTTATTGAAATCCTGCATTTTTTATACCCAGAGAAGGATTGTCTTTCCTTACTCAAATGTTTGCCTAGTTATCGTTATATGACATCCTACTTTCTAATGGTTTAATGAAAAAAGTGACATATAAGTATACAGACATAAGTGCATGCATGTGTGTAAACATATATATATATATAAATATAAATATTTATATATATTCAAAATAATTCAGACACTTGAAGATCACATTCATTGTGAAGTAATTGCTCAATTTCCCTCACAGAAGCAGCTCTCCAATTAACTGAAACCATCCACAAAATAACTTGTCTTTAAAGAGCCTCAAAATCCTACAATGACAGGAGTATCAAGAAAGAAGAAAAGTAGAGAGAAGACAGTAGATAGAAGACTATCCCCACAGCTAGAGAAGCATATTCCTGAACAATCTCTCTTTCCTTGATGCTTCATATACTGTCACAGAGCCAGAGAATCAGATTCCTGAACTCTCATTCCTTGAAGTGCTATTACAGAAGTAATTTTATGATAAAGTTAATTGATTATACAGTTCCCCATATCTGAGAGAGCTGGTGGTATAGTGGCTAAAGCATTAGACCTAGAGTCAGGAAGATTTGAATTTAAATCCAAGCTTAGATTTTTACTTAGTTATGTGACTATGAGCAAGTTACTTAAAGTCTGTTTGCCTTAGTTTCCTCATCTGTAAAATAATAGCACTTACTTCATTGTGTTGTTATGAGAATCAAATGAGATAATAATTAGCCAATGGTTGGCACATAATAAGCACAGTATAAATGTTAGTTATTGCTGTTATTCAGTGGATCAGTGTATAATAGCTAATGTTAAAGATGCTTTGATTTTAGATAAATCTACTTTTATGCATTATTATTAGTTTTAACATTCTAGTATTTAATTTAACAAGCTTATATTAAGTAATTAACATGTGCAGGACACAGTCACTATCATTGAACAATTTGAATTATTACCTACATGACTGACCCTTAACTCTATAGTCTTATGGTGGAAGCCTAGAAAAATTATTATTTGAATAGCGCTTACTGAGTAATTAGAGGTAGTAGTAACAATATATTGGCAGTCTAGAACATACCTGAAACTTTACGTAACCTTCATTTGTCTGTTTCGTTATCTTTTTTGGGGCAGGTAGTATAGGGAAGGGGGAGGGGGAGAGTGTGGGATAGCAATTCTAAATTTATTTGAGCTAAACAAATTCAACTGTTAAATTCAGAATAGAAAGTAGCAGTTTCCAAAAAGCTTGGTTTTGGTAGGTTGCTTGAGATGTACATCAGAAGATAAATATAAACATTTAATAAAATTTGGGCAAAAGGGGCAGCTAAGTGGTGCAGTGGATAGAGCACCAGCCCTGAAGTCAGGAGGACCTGAGTTCAAATCTGGTCTCAGACACTTAACATTCCCTAGCTGTGTGACCCTGGGCAAGTCACTTAACCCCAACTGCCTCAGCAAAAAGCAAATAAAATAAAATAAAATAAAATAAAATTTGGGCAAAGCCAAAACACAAGCTATTTGGCAAATCAAAAATGTGAACTTTGGGAGGAGTCCCAGCCATTCCTTGTGTAGTAAACCTTGGCTTTTCTGGAGGGTCTTTGGGGCCAGTGTGATCTATATACAAGTCTTGGGTTATTCAGTCATACAAAGCTAGGTTCAAACAATAAGAGGATTAATAAGGTTTTAAAATAGTATAATAAAGTTTTTCCCACAATATAAAATATTTGTATATCTATTTAAGAATACTAAACATTAAGAATTTCTAGAAATGTGCAGAAAATATTTAGTACTTGTCCATAGTCTCACATACAAAGTCAGATACTAATAAGTATCTGAAATCTCATTTGAATTTAGGTCCTTCTGATGCCAGGTAAAGCACTCTGTCCATTGTGCTTTCCAGCTGCCTCTTTTTTCCTCTATAAAATGGGGTATATTAAAAATTTCACCATGAACTCAGTGGATCATTGTGCAGGAAAAGCTTTGGAAGCCTCAAAGTTCTACATATATATCCTGACATCTATTGTTGTGGATATTACAGCCACAGATAAAGAAGATCCAGAAAACAAAGTTCTTTCCACTAAAATCCCTGGCACTGTCACATGTTTCAACATTAGAAACTGACATTTTGTCAGTGGAAATGACATTAAAGAAGAGGTCATATCATCTGCTTTCCTGCTGCATCTTAAGGACTTTCTACCTGACTTATACTTTAACCTTCCTTGTGTGCTGTTTTTCCCTTTAGAAAGTGAACTCCTTGAGAGCAGAGCCTACCTCACATTTCTTTGTACAACCATAGTACTTTGCACATTATTATTATCATCATTATTACTATTACATAGTAATTACATTATTATTATTATTACTATTAATATTAGGGAGAGAACTCTTGGAGAAAGCAAGGAGGCAGGACTACAGAATTTATAATCCACAATCAAATTTTATGTGCTTTTTTTTCTATCCTTAAAAAAACCAAACTTATCTGTTCACAAGAAAAACAAAACTTTGCTCTCCAGGTCTGTAAGTTATTTGGAGTATGCATTTTGAATTCTTGTTTGGAGATCACAGCAAAACTGAAAATTTCTAAATTTCCAGAAAAATGTCAGTTGAAAAACTGGTCTAAATATCCCACAGCAACTTAAAGGAATGTGAGTGACTTGGGGAATCAGTGCCTGAGACAGTTCAGACTGCCCACACAAGTCAAATAACTATTGATCCTATGATAGTTCCATACTGTGAAAGTCACCAATCCAATAACAAAGCCATAAACTTGCTGGGATAAGGATACAGGTCAGTGGTTCAGGAAATTAATTGTTCACTTAGCTTGATGCTTGGCATTAGCTCCTGCTGTGTAATGCAGACATAGAACTGACCCTTTCCTTCTCTTCCAATAAATGTACTCCTTTTAAAACTATTTACCTACTTGAAAACCTACCATATTTCAATACCCTAAAATATTAGAGGATTCTTATCAAACATGGCTAAAGTTCCCAATTCTATCTTTAAAAACTGGGGAGTAGATTATAATATTAAAAAGAAAAGAAAAGAAAAGAAAAATTTGGCACTAGAATTAAGGTGGTCTAGGATCTAGCACAGAGCATTGCTAGATGAATTAAATTTACATTCACACAATTGAATGAAACATGTAGAGAGTATAAGATCCCACCATTTTTTACTGTATGTTGATGTTCAGTATGATATGTTGGAGAGGGTTCTGGATTTGGAGTTGGATTTGTAATTTAGCTGTATCACATACTAACCGCTCGATTTAGGGCAATTATTTAACTTCTCTTGGCTTTACTTTTTTTTTTTTTCATCTATAAAATGAACGAATTGGACTAGATAGCCTCCAGGCTTCCTTTCAGCTCTAAATCTAGCATCCCATTATCCACTTTCTTGTTAGTGACTATGAAGAAGATAAAAAAAGCAGAGGTTGGAATTATAAATCCTGTTTCTATAAAACATGGTGACTAATTTTTTTTTTACTTATTCTAAAGTCGATATTGTTTTCTTCACTTCTGGGTTTAAATTTTGAAAAACAGTTGTTGCTTCAGAATTACCAATGACTTTTATATTTCAGCACCATTACAGCTTACCTGAAGAGACAACAAGAAGTATTACTACAGATATAAAATTCTGAAATGGCCAATGAACTCAGACTAGAGGATTGAAGTAGCTGCCAAATGGGAAACTGTCCCAAAAGATTTACAAAATTATAGTAAATTGTCTAAGCCCATAATTTTGAAACATGCTCCCTCAAACTTTAGGCAAGACAAAAATCTTTTCTTGTAAGTACTTTTCTTCCCAGGAATTGTTTAAGACATTCTCCATAGAGCACTCATTAATCCTAATTTCACTTGTGAACTACCGGCTAGTGACCTATATTATTATCACTCTTTTCTCCTTGAGAAAAGGAGAAATGTTATCCTCATTCTCATTCTGGAAAGGGTTTGTTTTTGTTTGTTTTTAGACTAGTTTTCACCACCATTTGCTGAAATGATACAAAGATTGAGTAGGGACAGTTTCATATTTTTGTCTTAGTAGCTCAAATATTCATCACAGTGCCTTGCATGTATTATTTAATGTGTTCATTATATTAAATTTCATAGCCATCATGTTAAGGACAAATATGATCCTTTTTTTTTTTTTTTTTTTTTTTTTTTTTTGTGTCGACCTGCCCACTGATGTCAGTTGGTTAGTGATTAGTGTTAAAGTGACAGTAAGACAAGTTCTTTCTCTACATAGATTGCTCCCCCTAGTGAAGGCTGTGGAGGCCAGGCTTGAAGAATGACTGATAGTAATTCTCTGGGATATGAGGATCAATATCCTGGATGGTTTTTGTCAGAGTTTTAGAAAAAGTGAAGGTTTAAGTATTGGTAGAAAGTTTGACTCACTTGCACACAATTGCCTCCTGTCTCTCCATCAGGGTACTCTATCCCAGCCTTTGTTGTATCTTTCAGATAATTATAAAATTTGTTTTGAAAATTCTTCCTAACTTTTGTTTAGCCCAAAAGTAGAATCTTATGTCCTATGAAACAATATTGGGTATATGACTCCCCTAAAAACTCCCTATAGAAGTTATGTGAAAATTGAGTTGTAAAGTCCGTTTCCTTTGCCAAATCCTTTTTTAAAAATGATATGCAGATAAAACTGAGGAAGAATAAAAGCAAAGTGAATAAAAACAAGACCATCATCCTCCAACTTTCTTACTTCCCCTGCTCCTTTTTACTGTTTGTATCTGTCACTTCCAAAACTCTCTGTCTTTTCTTATTGTAACCAGAACAAATCCTCAATGTCTCCCTAGACACAGATGAGGAAACTCAGACCCAGAGAGATTAAGTGGTCTGCTTGGGATTGTGAAGCATGATGTACTGAATACTGGTTTTAGATTCAGAGGACATGTTACAATCCTGGCTTTACTATTTTTATCTTAAATGAAAGTCACTTAGCTTTTCTTGGGTTTATTTTCTTAATTTGTAAGTGTTCTCAGTGTGGGTTGAGATCCCTGAAACTATGACCAAGCAATCCACAGGCTCAAAACTATTTTCACAATAATATAAAACTGTTACACTATTTAATATAGCATATATTAGTTATAATCCACATAAACAAAAGCATTTTGTTTTTTTAAATAATTGTTAAATATGTCAAACGGTCCTGTAATCAAAATGTTTGAGATCAGTGTATTAGATGAAGTCTCTTCTAGCTCTAAATTTATGATTCTTACTAGCAAAACTAATATTTGAGTCCAAGTCCTACAGTCCTAAATCCAAAACTCTTTCCACTATACTGTTTAGAATTGTAACTGACTATGCTAATTCTAAGCGTGTCATTCTTTTCATTAGTCCACACTATTTCTTTCATTCTGGCTCTGCCATTAACTCCCTCCATGACTTTGAACAAGACATTTCAACTCTTTGAGTTCAAGGTGAACTCTAAAATCAGGAGATTGGATTAGATTTTCTTTAAGGTCCATTCTTGTTCCAAAATTGCATATTGTGAAGTGCATTAGCTAACTGTGTTCAATATCACTTACTGAAATAGGCTTATTCCAATAAAGCTTATCCTAGCAGTTCATTTTTGACAAAGACTGATTTGAAGAAAATTTCCAATACCATTAGTCCACTTAGAGCTTGTTAAAAATTGAACTAGACATAAATCCCATCAAAATGAACTATATGGAACATCTATATTTCTTTCTTATAGTGTCATTTTGCTATTTTTCCTATGTTTCTAGGCATATATTTCAAATTTGTAGGAACTAGTGATGAATTAGATTCTATATAATGTGGAAAGTGAAAAAAATGATGGAAACTAAGGAGAAAATACTGTACAACTAAGTGGTAAAGTGATTTCCATTGTGCTGCCTAGAACCAACATTCTTTCCCATGAGAACACATTTTTCCATATTTTATTCATGTTAGCAATAGCTAGTCCACCCAGAGACCCTCTCAGTGATGTCAGTTTCTGTAGAGCAAAGCTTCTTAACCTGTGGCTTGCAACTTTATATGGGGTTGCATAAGTGAATGTAGGGATCACAAAATTATAATTTATTATCAGCAAATGTTTGATTTATATATCTATATCCTTGGGATCACATAAAAATTTCTTGGGTGAAAAGGGATAATATGTGAAAAAAGTTTAAGAAACCTCACTCAAGAGGCACAATTAATTAAACAGGTCTATAATATTACTTCCACATCTCTACCCTCTGTGAGAAAACAAGATAAATGATTCTAGATATTCCTATACTTAATAGTAAAGAAACATGAGACATAACAGCTATAGACAAATAATTCTTATAGAAGACAGATATCATGAGTTGAACTTCTTTTTGTTCTGGAGGGAATAAAAAGATGGTTATTTGATGGAGAATATTGGAGAGATAACACTAAGAAATGTAATTCCAAGAACTAGGACAATGGCACAGGAAGAAAATATGGAGCTGTCCCAGGACTCACCATCCAAGTTTAATAATAGTTAATTACCCACTGGACAGATCCTCTACATTTTGGTGTCACCATGCAACTTATTATGTTTTTATATAACTAATACCAGCTGTCAAGTTAGAAGGGGAGTGAGGGAATAATAAATAAATAAAGGTAAGAAAAAAGCTTTCCTGTTAAGTATAAAACTCTCTTGATGACTAGTAAATAATCTTTTTGATCTGTATGGTGTTCAAGGTTATAAAACTGCATGACTTTCTCCCTCCTACACCTTCTCTCCCCCTCCCCCCCCCATTTTCTGGACAAGAGGCCATGTCTAATACACCCTGCAGCTGGTCGTATTTAACTCTTTGTCAATTTGGTGACAAAGATGTTACCAATCCACTGTCTCAAAGATCTTTCTGTTTCTGGACTTGTCTTTTGGTGTTTTGGATCTGAGGATTCAATAGATGCAAGGAGGGGTCATGGTAAGACTGAGATAGACACAGGAATGCAACAAGATTGCAGTGCAACATGTAAATTCAAGGCTTTGGAACTTGATTGTATAGTTAATGAGAAGGAGAATCTGGTATAAGTCCTTAACAACAGGATTCTACTTAAGTCTTATGTTGATAGGCTTTTATTTGGATACAATCACTGGGTTAGATAGATTGGCAGGGTCCTTTGATTCTTTGTGTGGAGATGGAAACTTTTATCAGGTCTTGGTCTGAATAGCATAGATTAACCTTTCTGAGACATATAATAATAAGACTTTTTTGAATTTATTTTATCCTGGGTAAAGATCAGAAATATATATATATATGTATATATATATATGTAATATTCACTGTGACTTAGTTAAGGGATACATTTTCTAGGATTTTTATCCTAGAATGATGAATTGATGATTTTGCAACGTAAATCCTTTTTATCAGGATTAAAAGACATGTCAAGTTTGTGATCTAAGGGATTCTACTTGATAATCAAATTCTAGTCTTACAATTAAAGCAAGGTGAAATTATCTTTTACACTTAATATTAATACCAAAAGATACTGTGACTTGTTTAAAATTGTACCCTCAGGAATCATGGTTGATATTCAATTGATCAGATTTCTAAAGTTTCTAAAAATTGTTCCTTTTTACAATTTTTTGTTATATAATTTGTTCTCTTGGTTCTGCTGAAATTATACTGCATGCAGTTCATATACTGCATTAGTTCCAGGTTTCTCTGAAGTTGTCCTTTCATATTTCTTATGGTACAATATTATTCCATTACACATAGCATACTTTATTAAGCCTCACCCCAACTGTTACGTAGTTTTTGGTCTCTAATTCTTTGACATCACAAAATGTGCTGTCATAAATAATTTTTTTTAATGAAAATGAGTGCTTTTCACTTTTTTGTTACCCTTTGGGGGTATAGGCTTAGTCATAGCATCACTGCATCAAAGAATATGTACATTTTAGTAATTCTGGGGGCAACGTTCCAAATTGCTTTCCAGAATTAAACAATTTACAACTCTACCCACAGCACATTAATGTGTCTCTAGTTGTCCCTTTCACATCCCTGGGGTTAAGGGCACAATGACCCATATGATCTGGAAAATCCTTGTACATTTTTTTTGTTCTCTCTTTGTACCAGAGGAGTCTGAATTATGATGATACTAAAAGACAAAACATGAGGATATTATACAATACTATACATATTTTATATATTTGAGTTTCTAATTTTTTTTGTCTTCTGCTTTGTGTTTCATTTGCAGCTTCTGTAAATCTCACTCACAATTCCCATTTTATTTCTTACACCAACCTGTAATATATATTGAAACTATGATGGGGAAAGTCATGATGGGGAAGTGATAATTGTATTTCCCTGTAATCTTTTATTATCATCCTTTTTTTGTCAATTATTCTAAATTTGTGGGTTGTGAGATAGAACCTTGGAATTACTTCAATTTGCTTTTTTTTATATTGGTAGTGTTTGGAACATTTTTTCAGGTTATTGATAGCTTGGATTTCTTCCCTTAACAAGTATCTCTTCATATCTTTTGACCACTTATCAATTATAAAATGGCTTGTATTATAATTTTGAATCAGTAACATACATTTTGCAAAAGAGATTTGTCACTGAAATTTGCTGCAAAGATTTTTCCCAAAGTTAATTATTTCTTTTCTAAATTTAGTTACATTTTTTTGTTTGCATAAAATCTTTTTAATTTAATGTAATCAAAATGGTACTTTTAATCTTTTAATGATCCTTTCTATCACCTATTTGGTCATAAATCTTTCTCTTTCTATAGATTTGAAAACTAATTTATTTTTTGCTTTTTTATCTTGTTTATGATATAGCCTTTTACATACAAACATGTATTCATTTTGAATTTTATTTTGCTATTATGATATAAGTTGGTCAGAAATAAATTTCTTCTAGACTGTTTTCTAATTTTTCTAGCAGTCTTTTGTTGAACACTAAATTCCTACCATAGTAGCTAGGCTTGTTTGTTTCTTGATTCTTTGTGTTCTTTTTTTAAAAAAAAATATTTTCTTTTCTTTTTTGTGAGGCAATTAGAGTTAAGTGAATTGCCCAGGGTTACACATTAGTAAGTGTTAAGTGTCTGAGATTATATTTGAACTCAGGGCTGGTGCTCGATCCACTGTGCCATCTAGCTGTCCCAATTTTTTATGTTCTTAAAAGTGCATTTCCTATTCACCATATTAAACAAACTCCTTAATAAAGTGTTATTAAAAGCACCATCTTTCAATATGGTAGTAAGTGAGGGAGAGGACTCCATTTTGTGTGTGTGTATGTGTGTGTATTTCATATGGATAAGTTAAAATTTTATAAAAGACATATAATCTTTTTCCATTGTTAAACTGAATTTTGAATGTCCAAATGAAATTCTTTAATTGTCATGTTCAGGTAACCTCCAAATGTCCATTCATTTCTGATTTCAATTACAAGAAGGTTTAAAATTTAAGGTTTAAATTTATTTTTACGTGAAAATTCATGAAAATATCTAAACTAAGTTGTCTTTTAACTAATTTATTAGCAATAACCTATTACATTAGTTCTTTCTGCTCAAGAGAATGAAGCTACAAATTTTATTTTATTTATATTTTTTATTAAAAGCTTTTTATTTACAAAACATATGAGTGATTTTTCTACATTGACCTTTTCAAAAAACTTTTTTCCCCAAGCTTTTCCCCTTCTTCCCCCCACCCCTCACCCCTAGATGACAGGTAATCTAATACATGCTAAATATGATAAATTATATGACAAATCCAATATATGTATACATATCTATACAGTTATCTTACTGCACAAGAAACATCAGATCTAGAAAGAGAAGAAAAGAAAAAAAACCAACCTACAAAGGAAAACAAAATACATGGAAATATTCACAGAAAGCATTAAAATGCTGTGTTGTGGTCCACACTCAGTTCCCACAGGACACTCTCTGGATGTACATGACTATCTTCATCACTGAACAATAGGAGCTGGTTTGAATCACATCATTGTTGAAGAGAACCATGTCCATCAGAATTGATCATTGTATAGTCTTGTTGCTGTGTATAATGTTCTCCTGGTTCTGCTGATTTCACTCAGCATCAATTCATGCAAGTCTCTCCAGGCCTTTCTAAAATCATCCTGCTGGTTGTTTCTTACAGAACAATAATATTCCATAACATTCATATACCGTAATTTATTCAGCAATTCTCCAATTGATGGGCATCCTTTCAATTTCCAGTTTCTTGCCACTACAAAAAGGGCTGCCACAAACATTTTTGCACATGTAGGTCCCTTTCCCTCCTTTAAAATCTCTTTGGGATATAGGCTCAGTAGAAACACTGTTGGGTCAAATGGCATTCACAGTTTGATAACTTTTTCAGCATAGTTCAGATTGCTCTCCAGAATGGTTGGATCCATTCACAGTTCCACCAACAATGTATCAGTGTCCTAGTTTTCCCACATCCCCTCCAACAGTTATCATTATCATTTCCTGTCATTTTAGCCAATCTGACAGGTGTGTAGTGGTACCTCAGAGTTGTCTTAACTTGCATTTCTCTGATCAATAGTGATTTGGAACACCTTTTCATGTGACTAGAAATAGTTTCAATTTCTTCATCTGAAAATTGTCTGTTCATATCTTTTGACCATTTATCCATTGGAGAATGTCTTGAATTCTTATATATTTGAGTCAATTCTCTATATATTTTAGAAATGAGGCCTTTATCAGAACCTTTG
>JAJPUD010028533.1:0-14610 GCA_023553655.1 Myrmecobius fasciatus
TTTGTTTGTTTGTTTCCATTATGCTGAACAAGCTATGCAAACAATCAAAGATTGGGGGCCTAGCAACTCTGCCTTTAGCAAATAGCCTCAGTACCTACTGAAGGGAAGAAGAATCAGCCTGGGAGGGAACTGGGCCAGGAAAGGGACCAAAAGTATCTAAGCTTTGACACTTCCAGGTATCTATGGCACTGCAATGAGTGGACCTTAGACAACCCCTCATCTATAAGGGGCTCCCCAAGTACCCCACCATAAAACACAAATAAAATGCTTTCTTGAATTTCTCTTCTCAATCCTAAGAACTGTTTTTTTTTTTTTCAGTATATGATCTTGACTCCCATGATACTGAGAAAATAGAGGCCAAATCAATACAATCTCTCTTCTTCCACTTCATTCCACAAACCCCTTTCTACTTTGATTCTCTCTCCTCCTTTGCTTCATTTACTGACAAAGAAGTGGTTCTGCCCTTCCGAAATCTGCACCATTGACTCTATCCACTCTCTGGTTGCTTTTCCCAGTGATCCTTCCCTCCTCCCTTATCCCCCATCTCTCCCTTGAATAATCTACAACCTTACTCAAAAATGGAAAAACAATCATCTTAAGCTTGACATCCCCTCAAGCTATCATCCTTTATCTTTCCATTTTTTTCAGTCCAACTCCTTGAATTGTTTGTTCTTAGTTCATCTACTTCTTGATAATAACATCTAGCATCATTATTATTCTCAATCCCTTGCAAATCTAGTTTCCAGATCTATCCAATTTACCAAAATTGTTCTCTGAGATTCCCCAAGATCTCTAAACTGCTAAATCCTATGGCCTTTTCTAAGGTTTCATCTAATCCTTGATAACAACAGTGCTTCAAAAGGGATAGAGAGCTTCATAATCTGTCAGATCTGGGCATGAATCCTATCTCAGTCATTTACTAGTTGTGTGACTTCAAGGAAGTCACTTAACCTACCTCTGCCTCAGTTTCCCCATTTGTAAAATGAGAATAATAACATTAACAACCTCACAGATTATGAGGATAAAATGTGTTAACAGATGTAAAATACTTCATAAACCTTAAAGTACTATATAAATGTTGACTATTATTATAATATTATCATTATTATTAATCTAAAACATTTTTGGACACTATATCACATCCTTTACCTGGGCATTTCTTCCTTGGTTTCTGTAATACTCTTTCTTCCTCCTTCTCTCCCTATCTGCCAAACCTTCTTTATTGGACTTTCATTCATCTCCTGCCCTGTTCTTGTAGGTGTTCACCAAATTTCTGTACTGAGTCTTCTCTTTCTTGTCTATTTCTTGGAGATCTCATCATGATCCACAGATTTAAGCTTTATCTCCATCAGGTGTTTTGTACAGCCTGAAATCTAGTCATGTATCATTAACTACTTGCTAGATACTCCCTCATCTTAGATATCTTCTAGGCAACTCAAACTCAAGAAATCCCTAACGGTCTTTGTTCTCTCTCCTAAACCCACCCTTGCTTCCTTCTCTATGGTAGAGTTACTCAGATGTTTAACATCAGAGTCATTCTGGATTCTTCTGATATCTATCTTTCCAGATTCTAGATACTTCTTTCTGCTTGATCCCTCATCAATAGCTTCAATCAATCAATAGCCTGTACCTGAGATAGTGATTTGTCTGAAGTCACACAGTATTGATCAGAGTCAAGATGTGGATTCTAAGACTGTTCTCCACCCACTATACAACATTTCCTCAGTCTTCTTGATTCTCCACCCAACATCTCTTGGACCCATCCCCTTTTCATACAAGTACTCCCTTAATTCAGCTCCTCATCCCCTCTCCCCTAGATTTTCATAACAGCTTCACAATTGATTCCCCTGCTTCAAATCACTCCTAACTCTAGTTCATCCTCCACATTGCTGCCAAAATAGCTGCTGCACATATCTGTCATTTCTCTACTTAATAAATCTAGTAGCTTCCTATTGTCCCTGGAATAAGATATAAATTCCTTTGTTTAACTTTTTAACCTGGGCTCATTCTATATTCCCAGCTTTATTAGTCATTACTCTTCTACCTGCATTTAGATTCCAGCAAAACCGGCCTTTTCTTGATTCCTTGCACACAATACTCCATCACCCATATATGTGCCATTGAGCTGGCTGTCCCCCAGGCCTGGGAAGACACTCCCCTGCCTACCTCTGACTCATAGAAACCTTTTTATTTCAAATGTGGCTTAAGTACTTCCTTCTTACAAAGCTTTTCCTGATTCCTCTACACTTGGTGTTCTACCCTCCCTCTCTCCCTTACACTTGACTACTTTATATATTTGTAATATTTGTATTTATTTACTCAGTATATTTTTATCTATGTACTTGTCTCCTCATGTATAATATGATACGCTTCTTTGTGAATGGAAGTTTTGCCATTCTTTGTATTTAACTCCATAGCATCAAGCACAGTGCCTGGAACAAAATAGGCATTTAATAAATATTGATTGATTGGCCTGTCTTTCCAGCCTTATTTCCTATTACTCCCTTTTATGAACCTTATAGTACAGCCAAAAAGGCCTATTAGATGTTCCCTGAACCAAAGGTCCCAAAGCTGCTTCTGGACCCAGTGTTTCACATCCTCAATTTCTGTTCCTGATGTCAGGCAGGTATCCAATGGAAATAAGTGATTGACAGTTGTTATCAAAGGCCACCTTGGAGAAAAGCTGGAACATACCTCCCACAGTTCTTCAGAAGGAATGTTCCCAGGAGGGAAGCAGAAAACCTTCCAGCTCAGATGCTTAAAAAACTTAAAAATTATTTTGCTGGGGGAAACAGACGCAGCTTAATTACCATTATTTCCTTTGGTGTGACAAAATGGATCAAGATAGCAAGTAGAGATCTAGAATGGGGAATAAGACCTAAAATTGTCAACTTTTCATGGAAATTTCTTGAAACTGCACATGATATTCCATAGACAGAGGCTTAAAACTCATGTTTCTTTTTCTCTCCCAGATTTTCTAGATTAAAAAAATAATTCTCTTCCCTTAGCCCAGGTCAGCCAGTATCTGGACTTTATTTATTTATTTATTTTTACACTGGAGAGACAGGTCTGGGGAATCAGTGCTTCAAGCCATGTTTTTAAAATCTCTGCATGAGAATCACTGAATGGTGAGGCAGTTTAGCATAGTGCGTAGAGAGCCAGCCTCAGACTTTGGAAGACCTCTAGATAATTTTGCCTCTAACACATACTGTGTGTCCCTGGGCAAGTCACAACATTTTGGGTCCCAGACAACTCTCTAAGACTGAGTTGCAGAGGAGGTGCCAGTTTGGTTGGGTAGAGAGTTTCTTCACTGCCAAAGAAATGGTAGTTTTTGTCTTTTTTTTTTTTTTTAAAAGAAAACCTGTGGCAATACTTCATTGATCTAGTTCTAGATGTAGACATAGATCTAGAAATCTAACAGATCTAGAATTGCCTCCCAGTTCTGACATTTTATGACCTCTTGAAAATTATCTTAAATCCAGATGGGACTTTGGAGGTCATTAGGACTCATTCCTCCTCTTTCATATGAAAAAAAACTATAGCCTAGAGAGATTAAACTGATTTGCTAAAGTCAGAGAATTAGCAACTAAGATACAGAACAGAGTCCTACTGGCTTTTAGACTCATCATACGATGGTGTTCCATTTTCTTCCATATCCCTTCACTGTTTATGTAAAAATAATAACCATAATAGCAAAATAAATGGCATTTATGTAGCATTTTAAAATCTGCAAAGCATTGCCTTGTATAGATGCACATGAAAACCTTTCAAGGGAGACAGTACATTATTTTACAGATAAGCAAAGTGAGCTACAAGGTGGTAAAATGACTTCCTGGAACCCAGGTCTAGAGGCTCCAGGTGGACAGCTCCTAATCCACACTACAGGCTGCTGGGGTCTTGCTCTTGTATAACACCATTCAACAGCTGTCTGTAAGCATACATAAGGACTCTAATCTGGAAAGCAGTATATCAGGAGTCAAAAGGTGGAGAGAGGGCTTATCATGGAGTAAGGAAGACCAGGATTAAAAGCTGCCCTTGCTGCCTGGGATCAGAGATTTAAAATTGGAAGGAACCAGAGATGGCTTCTAGGGTAATAGCTTCATTTTTAGGAGATGAGGAAACTGAGGCACAGGGAACTGTGACAAATCCCTTAACTCTTCTGTGGCCTAGGCAGCTTTCTAATACTTTCAGTGAAAGAAGAGCTACTCATCTACATTGGTGGTGCAGGTTTCCAAACTGGGAGTTCCCTATAGTGATAACATCATAGGTCTAAGACTTGGTTTATTCTCCCCTCCCCCACAATTATTAATTTAATCTGGCATCAGATCTCCTCAAAGAGAATGGAAGCCCCCTGAGGGCAGGGCTCAGATCTTATTGCATGTATTCTCTCTAGTTCAGCCTTATACTTATATCAGGCCTTCAATAAGTGATGCTGAGTTTACCAACAGCGCAGATCTTCAGCTGGGCTATTTTCTACTTCACCTCCCAAAAGTAAAAGTTACTCCCCCTCCCCTGCCCCACTTAAACTCATCTCCTAGGATGGACAGAAATCAGGAGAAACATTTAAACATTAAAAAACAAAACAAAACAAACCAACAGGTATATGGAGTTACCCTTGGAATGGGGAGCACCTGAGTTCAAATCCTGCCCCACAAACTTACTTAATTATGGGATTCTGAGCATGTCACTAAATTCTCTGCCTCAGTTTCCTCATCTATAAAATGGGGATAAATAACAGCACATTCTTCACAGGGCAGTTGTGAGGATCAGATGAGAACATATATGTAAGCCACTTTGCAAACCTTTAAGAGCCATATAAATGTTAGCTATTGTAAGCAGAGCTGATTGTTCTATCTGTAGGTCAGAGCAGAAGTCATTCCATTAAGTGATGAAAATCCTGGTGTTTGGGTTTTTTGGTATTCCTCAGAAATGGGTTGCAATAGCATTTTTACCAGCTAATGTCACACTCTACATACATGATGGGAGTTAGCTCACAGAATTCTAAAAGTAGAAATTAAGAATTAATAATGTAAGAATTAAGACTTTAAAATATTAGAAATGTATGTGTGTGTGTATTTCTGTGGTGGGTGGTCACTCTCAACCCCCTCAGGATTATATATTTAGAGATGGAAAGGCCTTTATAAGTCATCCTCCATTACTTTTCCCATTACCTCCCTCTCCATTCTCCCTTTCCCAATTATACTGTTAAGAAAATTGAAACATAGAAAAGCCACATCATTTGCCCAGGTGCCTATTAAGTATTGAAGGTGGGATTCAAAAATGGAGGCCTTTTTACCTCTAAATCCAGTGCTCTATTCCTCCATGCTTTGTGAAAACAGGGCCCCAAAAAGGGACCCACATGTGCAAGAATGTTTGTGGCAGCCCTTTTTGTAGTGGCTAGAAACTGGAAACTGAATGGATGCCCATCAATTGGAGAGTGGCTGAATAAATTATGGTATATGAATGTTATGGAATATTATTGTTCTGTAAGAAATGACCAGCAGGATGATTTCAGAGAGGCCTGGAGGGACTTGCATGAACTGATGATGAATGAAATGAGCAGAACCAGGAGATCATTATACATGGCAACAACAATACTATGTGACGATTAATTCTGATGGACATGGCTCTCTTCAACAATAAGATGATTCAAACCAGTTCCTATTGTTCAGTGATGAAGAAAGCCATCTACACCCAGGGAGAGGCCTGTGGGATCTGAGTGTGGTTCACAACACAGCATTTTCACTCTTTTTGTTGTTTGCTTACATTTTATTTCCTTCATCGTTTTATCTTCTGGTTTGATTTGATTTTTCTTGTACAGCAAGATAGTTGCATAAATGTTTGCATATGTTGGATTTAACACATTTCTACCATGTTAAACATACATTGGACTACTTGCCATCTGGGGAGGGGAGTGGGAGAAGGGGGGGACTGGAACACAAGATTTTGCAAGGGCTAATGTTGCAGAATTATCTGTGGATATGCTTTGAAAAATTAAAAGCTTTAATAAAAAAATAGGGCCCCAAGTTCTCAGTTCCAAGAAGCCCAAGATTTGAACTCGCCCCAAAGCAAAGTCCTTTGCCTTTTGATAGACGATGTGCTCCATTTGTCCTGTGTCAGGAAGAGTCATCAGGTACATAGTGGGATTCCACCAAGGGATGGGCTTTTTTACCATATCCCTTTTCCAACATGGCACAACAAAGAGATGTACACATGACTTGCATACATGTTGAGTTTCTCATTTGTCCCTAGGATAACTTTAAGGGAGTCAGCCCAAGCCTTGGGGCTGTAAACAATCCTCCCCAAATAGGCCTCTCCACCAGCAGCCCTACCCAGTCTGGTCACACTGAGAAGCATTATTACAGAAGGAAGCGCTCCCAGCAGGGGCTGGGGTGAGGAAAGCCTTCACTCCTTCCCTCTTTTTTTCCTATGTAGTTCGTCAAATTCTATGGAAGGTTAGTCTAAATAAAAGCTCCTAATATACAAAAAAAAAAAAAAACAAAACCAAATTTATGGTTACATGCTTTGGGGTATCACCTTACTCCTGGGCAAAAACAGGAATAAAAGAAATAAATACAAGACAAACTAGGTGGGACCATACTCCCCAAATCAGCCCAGATATACTCCCAATTTGCCAGTCACAGATGTGGGAGGACTTAGGTTTCTCTACTTGTTAGCTGTGTGATCCTAAGCTAGTCACTTAACTCCTGATTGCCTTAGTTTCCTCAATTGTAACATGGGGATAATAATAGCACTTGCCTCCAAGGTTATTATAAGGAACAAATGAGAAACAATTATAAAGTGCTTAGCACAGTGCCTGGCACAGAGTAAGTGCTTTATTATCATCATCATCATTATTATTATTAACCCCTGGGCAAAGATAAATGATATATATTACCCTGGGGAAGGGTGAAGATGGAGGGATAACCCATCTCAAGTTCCTTTATTATCCATATAACTGTGGGTAAATCAGGGTAAATTCTCACAACCTTTGTATTCTCATCTGTGAAATGGAGACACAGACAATGGCACTGCTTATATCATGGGAAGCAAGTACATCTAAATGGGCACTCTTGTTCGCCTCTGACATTCACATCCTATTTTAACATCACTGGCCTGTGGAGGTACTGGGGGTCCTCACAGGCTATGTCAGAGAAGCAGGCCTTCATGAAGCTGGCAAAACTTCAAGTCTGGGCTGGCTGACTGTCCTTGGGTCTGTTGGCTGAGGATCAGCAGGGCTTGTCACTAGAAGCTCAGCCAAATGATGCTTTCCCTCCTCAGCTACAATAACCCCAGAAAACTGGATGGGCTGTATCTGTTTCTTCAGGTAAAGTAGCCACACTGATAAACCATGTGCTCTTTGAAGTAGTGCTCCAGATAGGTCAGGTAACTACATGTTTACTGGCTCCCCGCATGGGGCAGATAAAAGTTCAATGACCACAGAAGTCATTGGCAAGCTCAAGGAGTAATGTTCAATATTCCCAGTGGAATGAGCTGACATTGGGACCAGCCTCCTAAGGAGAGAGGCTGAAATAAGAATACAGATCTGGAGAAATGGCATCAGGGGAGCAAAGTACCAATTAACAAAAGTCAGAGAAAGAGTCGGATTTGAGGAGGTGGGGGATGATTGATGCCTCCCTTCCTTTCTGATACCCCACCCCCATTCTCTGATTATCACAGAAGAGAAATGAATCTAACTGGCAACAGATAATCACAGCCAGATGTTGTGCACATCTATTTCTAGGACACTTATTTAGGGGTCGGGGTAAGTGCTAAGAGATTGGCCAGAATGAGTTTAGGTATGTAGATCAAAGAAATACAGCTTGGAAAAGACCACTTTGGAAAAAGCCAATCTACCCACCCACAGATGGAGTTTGGGAAAAGCTTTGAAAAATAAAAAGCTTTAATAAAAAATGAGGGCCCCAAGTTCTCAATTCCAAGAAGCCCAAGATTTGAACTCGCCCCAAAGCAAAGTCCTTTGCCTTTTGATAAACTATGTGGTCCATTTGTTCTGTGCAATGTAAGAGTGGAGTCGGGCTATTGCTGGATATGTAACAAATACCCAACCTTGGAAGGATTTACTGATGCTAGGGGCAGGCTTTTCTCTAACCTTCACAAAGGAAAAATAGAAAACATAAGACTGAGAAATGAACTAACTCTTCATTAGGCAGTTCTGAAATCCCTTTCCTAAAAGCAGAAGCCTGAAGGGAGGTAGCTGAGGTCTTGGAAGGTCAAAATTCTCATGAACAGGACAAAGAAAGGTCTAAGAGGCAGAGGGAAATAGAATCTAAGGGGCCAGGGCAGAATTAGCCTAAGTTTCTATTATACCTTACCCTGTGGGAACAGAATAATGGAATTATCAGAAATGAAAGTATTATTAGTAATAGAGTCTTTGGCTAACTAGACATTAGGAGAATTAGGCAATACATTAGGCTATAACTGTGGGTTAATATTAACAAGATGGAATTTAAGAGAAATAAATGTAAAGGTCTAGATTTAGATTAATCTCCCTTCCCCTTCCACCATATAATTACAGCATGGGGGAGACATGGCTAGAAATCAGTTCATGAGAAAAGGCCTTGAGGCCTACAAAATCAATATGAATCAAAAGACTGTAAAAAGACAAAAAAACAAAAGTGATAAACCTGGGCTATTGTATCCACACAAAGGCTTATTCTATACTCACACATACCTATATATCTATCTATATTTCTAAATATGTAAATATTTTTGTACACATATATGTACACACACATCTCTCATGTCTGACCATTATCATCATGTTTCTACCTTTCCTTATGCTGGGTACTGATGAGAAGGAAAGACTTCTTCCTTTGAAATGAACATAGGTTCATCATACTTTTTATAGCTAGTTATTTCTATTCAGGATATTTTTTAAATAGAATAAATTCAGAATTGGGGCTCTTCAATCTTAAAAAAATAAAAACAAAACAAAACTTAAAAGGCTAAAAACTTCAACTCCACATCAGTATTTATTCAATTTACATGATTATGAAGGGTGTTGCTAGCACAAACATAGATTGATTCTTCAGACCTGAAATAATAGAATGAAGTGGGAGGGGGGGAGAAGAACATCTAACAAAATATGAAAGAAATTGCTTTCAGACCATATTTTCAGATCATATTTTCATTAGAATGCTTTTACACAGTAGGCAGGCAAACTTATGGAGCTCATTATCACCACACCAAGAGGTGGTACAGGCTGAACAAATAAATAGGTTCAAGAAAAGTTTAGATAAATTTACAGATGATGTAGCTCTTTGATATATTTTACAAGGAATAGTCAGACTCTCCCACAAAATGCTGAATGGCTTGGCCATGGGTGGAACAAAACCAGACATTTCTCGTATTAGGAGTGGGGAGGAAAACCCCGACACAGGAAAGAACATTATCAACTTCCTTTGACAAATGGTCCCTCCTCTGATGGGGCAAGGCTGCTGTTCCTGGCTGCCTTTGTCTAGGGAGAGAAGTCTGGGGAGTATCATCTCTGGTCCTTGGGGCAGACCCAGACACAGAACTGGGTCCTCTTCCTAATACATGTGCTTTCCCAATAACAGCAGACAAGTAAGGAAAGGCTTGCTCCTTCTCTGGGGTCCAGGGGGCTTCCTTCACCAGTCCCCAATTAGATAAAGGTATACTCTTTCCACACTGATCAATGTGACTTCTCAATGGGCTACTAGAGTTGGGGTCTGGGAGCATTGTTCCATGGGATTTGGTACAGACGTTTTTGTCAAATAAGTAAGCCAATCCCTATGTTCCTAAACAGATGTGGGCAGTGAGGGGAAGAGCTAGAGCTAGAGTCAACAATCTAATCTATAGAAGAACAGGCCTTAGAGAGCATCTGGTATGCTTCTTTATTTCACAGAGGAGGAAAGTTAGGTCCAAAGAAAAGAACTGATTTACCCCTACTTATGTGGAGCAGCCAAACTGGGCTTGAAATTAAGAAAACCTGGGGCAGCTAGGTGGTGCAGTGGAGAGAACACCAGTCCTGAAGTCAGGAGGATCTGAGTTCAAATTTGGTCTCAGACACTTAACACTTCCTAGCTGTGTGATTCTGGGCAAGTCACAACCTCAATTGCCTCAGCAAAAAGCAAAAAAAAAAAAAAAATTAAGAAGACCTGAGTCAGATGTAGCCTCCTACACTTAATGAAGCTGGGTAAGTCACTTAATTGCCATCTGCCTCAGTTTGCTCAAAGCTAAAATGGAGCTAATAATAGCACCTATCTTGCAGGGCTGTTATGAGAAATAAATGAGATAATAATTATAAAATGCTTAGCATAGTACCTGGTAAGGCACTTAATAAGTCTGCTTCCTTCCTTTCATCCTTCTGTCCTCCCTTCCCCCCTTCCCTTCTCTTCTTTCTTTCCTTCCTCCCTCCTTTCTTTTTCTCTCCTTCCTTGCTTCCTTTTTATTCCTTCCTTCCTAACAGCAGAGCCAAACTAGAGCCCTGAATTTGTAATTTCCCAATCGATGTTTTTTTCTACTATAGAAAGCATCACTAGGTAATCCTATTAAGGTAATTATGGCATATCCTTTATGATCCTAAGCATATGTCCTTTGCCCTTATTACTTCTGCTCTAGAACCAGATTGGCTTTTGTCTGGAAAAAGTAGGGTAGGAATATCCCGAATGCAGACCTAGACCTTTTGATTTCTTTAGGGCATAAGAACTGGCCTCTAGGGTGGAGCCAATAATCTCTCTCAAGGCAGTGATGCTCTCATGGCTCACCCCAGCACAGATACCTTTATGACCTCATTTTCAAAAGATAAGATTTGGAGATGGAGGAACTGAAACCAAATCTTGATTCGGTCAGTTATCACTTATGTGATTTTGATCAAGAGCATCATTTCCCTTGTCCTGGGGTTGGACCAGATGATTTCTATGTTTCTAAATCTACAATCCAATTACAAACTCCCCGTAATAAGAGGTAATATTTTAATGGATTTGTGATCTCTATCAACATAGCAATGACTTCTTTCGGCAGTACTCACTGCAATCCCTCCTTCCACCTTTTTTATCTTATATGACTCCTGCTCTTCCTTTCCCATAAATTCTAAGGAATTTATTGGATAATAAAACAATCTAAGGTGAGATTCTATCCCGCAAGCTAGCAGAATTGCCTTGGGTTTTTAATTCCATGGGTGCCAAAGTAGCATAAGAACTCTATGCTTCCTGAATCACTGACTCACCTGCTTTTCAGTCATATCTTTTTAAGGATGTATTTTATAATAATTCTCATGTGCCATTAGTTATTGCTCATATGCTATCATCTATTTATAGCTATTATTGTCTATACAGCAAGCAGCCTTCATTCATTTGGTTTTTGCTGTCCAGGTTATAAGATAAATTCTTAATATTTTATTTTTCCCAATTATATGTAAAAACAATTTTAAACATTTGTTTTTTTTAAATTTTTGAGTTTCCAAATTTTCTTTCTCTGTCCCTCCCCTTCTCTTTTCTTGAGACAGCAAGCAGTTGTGCAGGGAAGAGAGGTAAGCAATAGATAGAGGGCCACATCTGAAGTCAGGAGGGTTCATCTTCCTGAGTTCAAAGCCAGCCTCAGACATTCACTAGCTGTGTGACCCTGGGCAAGTCACTTAACCCTGCTTACCTCAGTTTTCTCATCTTCAAAATGGGCTGGAGAAGGAACTGGCAAACCACTATAGTATCTTTGCCAAGAAAACACCAAATGAGGTCACAGGGAGTTGAACAGGACTGAAAAAATGGCTAAACAAAACAAATACATGGGCAGTTGTGCAAAACACACAGGTAAATTCTCATATAATTCTTAAGTATATCATTTAGGAGGCTCTACATTATCCTAGTGCTTGATATAATCAACATATTGTCCACAAACAAGAACAAGAGGAAATTTTCCTTCCATTTGAATTCTCTATGATAGTGAAAAACACCTTTAGGGAGTACACAACTCCCTAGAGTATGTTTTGTTTAGTGTGAAAAATCAGAAGGTTGAATAAAATGCTTTATTGCTTCAGCAAGGAAGTTTATATTTAAACTAGGCACTGAAGATATTGGATGGAAAGACATTCTGTAGGGTTACATTTCATACCTATTGAATCAAATACCTTTAAGAGTAAAAAAAAAATAACCACAGTGGCCATGTATTCTCTATACCTTTCAATTAATTGGATCACTATAAAGATGGGCAATTGAGATGCCCATTTGGCATTTCCCTCTCTTTCACTATCTTGAGAACTGATCGTTTATTGAGATTTATTGTGTTATGTATTTCATTGATTTATCTAAATTCATAGTGGGCCAATTTGCAACAAGTACATTCACTTCTCTTCTCTCCTATTTAAAAGTCTTTCTTCTGTTACACAGTGAACTTGGACTGGAAATTCAAGAGGTGTCTCCTGAAGGATGTTTTTGATTCAAAAGATTTGGCTCTATTATTTCCTGTGTGATTTTGGGCTTCAGATACCTACTCTCTACAAATGAGAGGGTTGGCTTTATGAATTATTATGTCTCTTCTAGTTATAAATACATAATCCTAAATCCACAATCATTCTATTTATGCCCCTGACAACTAGGTGGATAAATGGATAAAGTGCCGGGCCTAGAGTTATTGGGGCCTGAGAGCAAATCTGGCCTCAGATATTTGCTAGCTGTGTGTATCTGGGCAAGTCACTTAACCATGTTGGTCTCAGTTTCCTTATCTGTAAAATGAGTTGGAGAAGGAAATAGCAAAACACTCTAGTGTCTGCCAAAAAAATTCCAAATGGAGTCACGGAGAATTGGTCATGACTCAAATGACTGAACAATAATTTGTATCCTGAATGAATTTTCAGAGTCATCATACTATTGTTTGAAGGTTAGTTAACTATAGTCTTCGAGTATGATTGACTAAAAAGAAAGAATCTCATTCATATCCTGTCACAGGGAGCTGAAGAATTGGACAGGAGACTAGGAACCCAGGATCACAGGAACATTTTTTCTTTGGGGTTTTGGCTTCCACTAATCCTCCCACCCGAGTTGGAATAGTGCCCAGAGGTGCCACAGTGTTGATTTTAAAAAACCATAGAGTGAAAAAACTCAAATGAAAGGTTCCCCAAAATGTCCATAGTTACAGACACTATATCCCATCAGAAAATTACAACTATATCAGGAAATAAGCTACAAAAAGAGAAATTGATGCTGTCTCTATTTCTTTTTAAACATGGGTAGACTAAGGGGGTGATTTCAGGTGAAAGGGATTCTCTCAGGAACAAAGCCTAGATTTCTGTTCTGATAAAAAGAAGGTGGATTAAGCTGGAAATTTGAAGTTGGTGAATAAAAAAAATTGGTGGGGGGTTAATTTGGAAGTCTGAAGCCAAATAGGGAACACAAGAGTCCCAACAGCAGTGTAACTTGGGACATATGGCCTAGAATTCTTAAATTATTTTTTTCTTTGTTTTTTACTGCTGTTTCTGTATATCATTTGGTTTCTAGACCCTTGGAAACTGGATGGCTGAGATCTAAAAGTAGGTATGGAGGTAAATAAATGTACATGCAGAAATGGATGTGAGGCTGAGCCTAGAGTGTAAGGTGTTTCACTGGGTAGTCATTTTCTCCAAGATGAATTTCTTTAAGTAAAGTAGGGACCAAAAAGGTAGTATCAGTTGTAGAGGGTTCTGTGGCATATTCTAATGGGGAGGTTGAGATTAGGAGTCACATTGCAGGGTAACCAGGTTTGAAATAAGAGAAAGAAAGCATTAAGAGATGGAATTAAACCTCATTGACTTTTAGCCAATCAATGGAATTTTTTTTTCTATTTCCATCTGGCTATCCCCCAATTTGCTAGTTTGCTAGCTTCACTTGTGTATTCATCTCAAAATAGAATTTCATAGTATTGGGTCTTCAAGTCAAACTCCCTGTCCTATACAGAAATCTCTTCTACAACATCTCTAGAAAATGACTGTCAAGGATTCTCTTAAATATCTCCATGAAGGGAATTCTCTATCTCATTAAGTTTTTGTTTACCCACGAATGGTCTTAGGTATTTGAAAATGCTTTCCACTAAGCTGAAATCTACCTCCCCATAGCATTTATCCACCAATCCTAACATCCTCTTCTCCAGTTTAAGAAACACATTACTCCAAAGAAATGGTAGAGACTGAAGGGATCAATAACTGAATAAGGAAAACCTTAGACACTTTTACTGACTGCTCTACCTTGAGCAAGCCACTTAGCATCTCAGTTTGCTCATCTGTAAAAGGGAATAATAATGATCTCAGCATTCCCTTGACAGGGTTTCCGTGAGGATGAAAGAGGATGATCTATATAAAGCTCTTTTCAAATCTAAAAGGGCTCTATAAATGTCCACGATTGTTATTGTTATCATTACACAATGGCTCTCCAGATGGCTGAGGACACAAGTCATGTTCCCTATTTAACTACACCTCAGTCCTTCAACCAGTTCTTCGATGACCTCATTGGAGTATCTCAATGTGACACTGTGCTAGAATTGTGGAGATAGAGACACAAAGGCCTGGCTCTGGAGGCCTCACAGCCTGGTGCTTCCCAGCATCTGGGCGATCTATATTGGAAGGCGAAGGAGTGTACACACACACACACACACACACACACA
>JAJPUD010028534.1:0-14610 GCA_023553655.1 Myrmecobius fasciatus
GAACAACCCTCATAATAGAAATTAATGTACATTCAAGAAAATAAGGGACAGTGGCAGAACCAATATTACAACCCTCAACCTTAAACAATGCTATGTTTGCAAAACTCTAAAGCTTTATTTTTTCCCTTTGTTATACTGACATGAAAATTACTGAAATGTTTTATGTAGATGACCCTGTCTTCTTGAAAACTATCCTTGTGTATTACAATCTAATACACAAGTTCTGCTAAGATGGATAGTTTCTACTAAAGTTCTGCATAAGCAGGTTTTATTAAGATGGAAAGATTTCTACATACGAGTTCAGTGGCAGACCACACATTTAAGGAGAAATTTAAGTTTGTAAAGACTCATAATTAGGTCTACTGCCAGGTTTTTTGGTTATAGCAACTCTTAGATACCACCTACCAAGCTGTTGAGAAGTTGTGAGCTTGTGAGTCTGCATTAGAGATGGGCACATTCACCCTTAAAGAATTATCTTTCAATTATTTTGGCAAATATATTGTGACATACTAGCTTGTTCAATTGTTACCATTAGAATGATTAGCCAGATAGTAAGCACTATAAAAAGCTATTATTATTGTTACTATTATTATAGCAAATACAGTTTCAATTTTCTTCATTGACTTTTGCTTAGAACTTATTTGCAAAGTTAATACTTACAAAAGGAAGGCCACCTTCTGGTATGAGAGTCTACCTTGTAATGTGGAAATGAAGAGAAACAGATGGAGAAGACAGATTTTAGTCTGTCTCAAAATTCAGACTCAAATGTTTCATTTTTTTTATATTACAGGGAGGGAAGTAGAACTTGGTTTATGGCTCTTCCCAAGCATTTTATCTTGTTTCAGCTAGGCCATTAAAGATAACATAAATAATTGTAGTCTAACTGATTTTTACCACTATAACCAATGGTTTGATCTCTGTTTGTTAACTTGGAATTCAGGATTCCAAGGAACACAGACATATAAAAAAGGTACAAA
The DNA here is from genome assembly GCA_023553655.1 of Myrmecobius fasciatus. Lineage (NCBI taxonomy): Eukaryota > Metazoa > Chordata > Mammalia > Dasyuromorphia > Myrmecobiidae > Myrmecobius > Myrmecobius fasciatus. The sequence goes on from JAJPUD010028534.1 coordinate 978, forward strand.
GTGTATGTATCACTGTTATTTCAGGTCCCTGCTTTGGTTTGGACTATATTAAATCTTAATATATAACTATAGCACAGCTAACCAGCACTATTCAAGTAGTTAACCAGTTTTGGATGTCCTGAAGATATTAGGGGCTATATGGTTTTCTTTAAAGAGACATAGAGTCTCTTTAAATAAATCAGTCTAAGGAAGCAAACCTTTGATTATACCAATCACAAGTAGGTCATATAGGGATAAATACAGGCATGTTGGAATTCTTTGGAATTAAGAGACTTCATCAGTAATTGTGCATCCACTCTCTTCCTCTGAGTTAAGAGGCCTAAGCTGACTGGCTTATATCAATCTGTATCTAATTTTTTTCCTACTTGAGATGGAGTGATTCTGAACTTATCTCTCTTTTACCTTCATTCTGCCTCTTAATAAGCTAATTTCTTCCCCTCTGTTTACAAATACATCTAGAAAATTTCCTTAAAGACCTTCCTATATTCTCTCTCCTCCAAGAAATTGACAGTTACAATTACCTTATCACAAGTTAACCTATTAACCTTAATGCCCCCCTTTCACTGAAATGCCAGTGATCCTTTTTAGTTTGGTTGTTTTTTGAGGTAATTGGGGTTAAGTGACTTGCCCAGGATCACAACATAGCTCGTGTCAAAAGTGATATTTGATTTCAGGGTTGATGCTTTTTCCACTGTGTGACCTAGCTGCCCTCACTGCTCTTTCAAAAATGAACAATGGAGCCAAATCACCAAACTCAATAGTCTTTTCTCCACTCTTATCCTTGACTTTTCTGTAATTTGATGGTGTAGAGTAGCCCTTCCTTCTCAAAATCATTTCTTCCCCTAGGATCCATGTCACTATCCTATCCTGATTCTCTTGCTATTTTTTTTTTTATTTGTCTTTTTACCTGTGTGAATTCAATGACTTTTCTTTTTTTTTTCTGCTCCATTCTTTCTCCCCCTCCTCCCTTTTCTTGTCTGTGCTCTCTACTCTTAGCTCTTACTATGGTGTAATACACACACACACACACACACACACACACACACATATATGTTTGTGTATTTTTTTTCCTGGATTAAAGTTCCATATTTTCAACTGCTTGCCGGGTAAATCTACCTAGCTGTCCCACTGGTACCCCAAACTCAACAATAATTTACTCCAAACTGAATATATCTCCTTCAGGAAACTTACTCTTCTTTTAAACTCCCTTATTTCTCCTTATAGTACCAGAAGTCTTAAGTCACCTAGGCATGAAACCTCAATACTCCTCTTTCTAATTATATAATAAGACATACATTTTCATAACCACTCAATCTCCATCAATTGTATAATTATTTGATTGTTTATATCCAGCCTTTCCTTTTCACTCCAAAGGCCCCCACTCTTTATTTCCTACTGTCTAGTTTCCTGATACAATTCTTCTTACACATTACTGCCAGAAAGATTTTTCCTAAAGCACAGCTCTGATTATCTTGTTCTTTTGCTCCAGATCTTCAAAGACTCTCCAATTCCTAGTAGGATAAAGTGCAAAGCATTAGTCTGATAGTCTCTCTCTCTCTCTCTCTCTCTCTCTCTCTCTCTCTCTCTCTCTCTCTCTCTCTCTTTCTCTCTCTCTCTCTCTCTCAGTCCATATCATAACCTCTGTCTCTCTCTGTTTCTGTCTGTCTCTGTCTCTGTCTCTCTCACACACATACACACACACACGCGCGCACACATACATACATACACTCCCTGATTTTAACTCACTTTCTGGCTTTAATTTCTCAATCTTCCTTTTATACTAGATTCCTTAAACATGCTCCAAGCTCTCCCATGCTGTGGCTTGTCTCTGTCCTCTACTTCTGTTTCTGCTCATGAAAACTGTATCTAGATCAAATATCATCTTCCTAAATGTCATAACTTATATTAGAAATGGCTTCTTTCTCCTCTGAATTCCCACCTGCTTTGTAACTCTTATGACCTTAATCACATATTGCCTCACCTTACGTTTATTTGTACATATAGCATTTCTTCCCCCTAGATTGCAAGCTCTGTGAGAACCATTCTGTTTTAGCTGTATTACTAAGAGTTTCTTGAACTTGGATCATGAAGTTATTGGCAAAATTTTTCCCAATAAGTTTCTAGAACAGGGATCATTTTATATTTAGGATTATTAAACTCTTAAGATTTAGAGTGGTAAGGGAGCTTAGACATTATGTAATCCAACTCACTTATGCTGCCAGTTCATCAGTGGTTTATGATTTTTGCTATAGACAGCCAGGTGGTATAGAGGATAGAGTGTCAGACCTAAGGTCAGAGAGACCTGAATTCTAATGCAGTCTCACTTGCTATGTGACCCAGAGTAAGTGACAATCTGTCTGCCTTATTTCTTCATTTGTAAAATGGGGATAAGTAATAATACTTACATCCTAAGGTTGCACTGAAAAGTAAATTCAATAATATTTATAAAATGCTTAGCACAATGCTTGACACATAGTAGTCACTTAACAAATCCTTTACTTTTTTCCCTTTCTTCTTTCCATACTTGTCTCTCTTTCCTCCCTCTCTTTCTCTTTCCTTCCTCCTGTTCTCTTTCCTTTCTTCCTTCCTTCCTTCATTTCTTCCTCTGTTCTATAGTTTTTCATGTTGACCTCCTTAGGTACATTTCTTTTGAAAAATTTAATTGCAATTTTAACAATTAATGTGTCAATTTCATAATAATGAAAACACACAGACTATCGTAACCATTAAATAGCTCACATTGTATGTTTCCAACATTTCTGTTAAATTAAATGTCGTGCAAAAAAAAAGAAACATTTATGGTACAGATTTTTTTTAAAACTTCACATATGAAAAAAAAAAGACCAATAAAACAACCAATAGCATTTTCCATCAGCTTGGATATAGCCCTCTCACTAACCTCGGGAAGAGAATCCATATGAAGAAATCAAGTTATCAAAGGCCTGTCATATAATTACAGGTTTAGCAATATTTAATCAATGACAGGACCTTTTAATTCCTAAATTTGTAGAACAGTCTCCCTGAACATAGCTCTAATTCACAATCTATGCAGACATATATTTGTCTATCAAATATTTGTCTCTTTCTCTCTCTAGATAAATATTTATTTATACACATCTCTACTTTTATGTATACTATCTGTATATGAAGTTTGTCAAGGCCAAGAAAGAGATGTCCTTGTAGTAGAAGTTACTTTTAAAAATGTGGCAAAATGGGACAAATTTAAACAGTGAAACACTAATTAAAGAAATGCACCACAGACACTGCATCACTAAGAAAGCCAGTAACTTTACTGAATTGTCTGCAAAATACAAATTATACCTTATTTCCAGCAGGAGAAACTTTTGAAAATTTCCCACTTTTGTTCACTACAGACAGCTGAATTAAGTCCCTTGAGATACACAGATGTGGTTTAACTTAGTTATAACATCTTGTCATCTAGTGGCGACAAAGTCCAGCTTATGCCGCTGTGAGCCTCTATTTTAATATTTGTTGCAAATGCTTGTATGCCCTCATTTACAAGCTACTTTTGAATTACTGTCATTTAATGGAACCAAGTCCCCAGAAAAAAGAAAAAAAAAGGAAGAAAAAAGGATACAGCAAACCATCTGAAGCAATCCAAGTACTATGCCTACAGTGACCCATTTCTGCTCTACTCTAAGAGAACATAGGTACTAGCATTTAGAGTGGAAAAAAAAAATCTGTCATTTAGTTGACCTCTCTGAATTCAAAGTGAGGTATGGATTAATTTGAGGTATGCACAGGGAAGGCAAAATGTAACACCCGATTATAAAAATAACCCAAATGGACAAATTTGATGCAGACGGTATGTGGCTAAAAGCTTGGATTGCTCCACATCTTTGGTTAAAACATATTAACAAAAGCCTCTTATTACATCTACAATCTGAAGCATTCTAACATATACCAATATCCCATCAGTCCTTCAAAAGATCTGTAGTGGCAGGAAATTAACGCCATATAAGTGACGACATCACAGCAGATGGCACAAACAGGAACAGATGAAGTATTCCATGTTTAGGCAACAGCCTTTATTGAGGTTTCAAGTGGCTTAAAAAAAAAGAAATACAAAGCATTTATTTTCTGAAGGAAACACAAGAAGAAAGGGGCAAAAAAAAATCTCTATGCCTAAGTTAAAGACTTGGATAGGAAAGATAAAACAAACACGTCCAGGTATAAGAGGGCTGACATTCTTGTTAAGGGAGAATTGGCATTACTATTTTAAAAAATTCTCACTTTAGTGAACCTGAAAATGATCTGAGGATGACAGGTATTTTCATATTCATCATTACAAAACAGTTAGATTCTGCCTTTGGGAAAAATATGCCTTTTTGCTATAAAACTGAACTTTCAAAAATGTTGAAAAGAACAGCCTTAAAATGAAAGGCACCAATGCATATAATATACAGGTTGTGCAGCTTATGTATATCATATCATTGTCACCAACAATTCAGTTTAAAGGTGTTGCTGAAAATTTCTTAAAATAAGGATTAGTGATTACAATCCTTGTGAGTGAACAAAATGCCACTTTGGGTTATTTTAACTTGCAATGAAGATTGTTGCCTAAAAAAAAGTTTCTGCAGCTTGGGTTCTGTAAAGTAATACTCCCTCAGGGCTCTGCCCCAAACTCCTTACATACAAAAGGAATCTCTGTGAAAAAAAAACAAAATTAGCTTTGCAAATACAATAAATGGTAAATTACAGAGAAAGGTACAAGGGTAAAAAAGATAGACAGTTATTGTTGACAGAAAGTGACTCATCATATTCAAAGTTGTGCTTCTTCTCATTAAATCATCTTTTAAAAATTTTCAGATTATCCCTTCACTATCTTGCCACCACTTAGATGATTTCAATGGTGGGAACAAGAGGTGACTGGCATCCATTTTCAAGTGATTCTATTCTTTTAAATGTTCTTATAAAACCATTGTCAGAACTGCTATAAATAGCCAAGGCTTCATCTTCACCCAGGCTTCTGCTGGTTCTTTAGCTTACTTTAAACAACCACCCCCTTAGAAACTCACTTTTCTTTCTTTTTTTTTTTCCTGTGTTGCTGAGGCAAATTGCAAGGTAAACTAATAATATGGCTATTCTTCGTATTTTCATAGACTGACCCCCGCCCCACCCGCTGACAAGTTTCTACTAACAATTCTGATAAACCCAAAGAGTTTTGAAATGACAAAGCACATTTGTGACATATTTGCATATTTTATACACGTCAAGTTAAAAATCTCAGCAAGAGACTCTAAAATGGGATCATGCTTAAGGTTTAGGAGAGTGGCTTTGAATATTGTGTGTGTCTATGTGTGTTTGCATTTAATAGGTCAGGGATCCAGTTCTGCTTTTCCTCTGCATAAATATCTTTCTTTCCATGTTCCATGGTCATTTTATCAAATAGGATATATGAATTAGTTGAATTGTATTCCGCTTAGAGTATACAAAATACGAGCACAAGGCAGACTGGCATCCTAGTCAGGCACAAACCAGAGAACTAATTGGAAATTTTTGATAAAATTAGGAAAATAGAGTCCAGTGAGTAAAATCTCTTGGCTTCTGCCACCCAGCGGCAGCCTCTTATGATAAGAAATACACAGAAACTATGCAAGTTGATGGGGAATGGGTCTTAGCATGGCCTAAATAAATTGGATTTGTTTGTGCTGACTATATCACTTTTGTATTTTATTTTATTTTATTTTTCTAGGTGTCAATGCATTTGATTGGGAGATGAAACTGGATCTCCACATACTATGTGAAAGAAATTGTTTCTATATTCTTTCAAAAACTGAAACTATTCTTGGAGAAGAAATATAAGCTTTTTTTTTATGGCACTAACTTTAAAGGGAGAATGACCCAGAAAATAATCCCCAGAGACATATGTTCAATAAGTCATTGTTTCTTTGAAGGAAAAGGGACATAAAGAATATTAAATGGGTTTTCTTGTAATGGCTATTAACTCTCTTTATTGAAGGAAAAATATGATATACATGACTTATGCAGAAGTGACATTTTGGGGTTGCCTGATACACTGGGCTAGCTCAACAGCCTTATGATACTAACAAGGTTTGTTGAGTACAAGTTAAAATAATACAATACTGGGTACCTGCTTCTTTTTTTTTCTTTAGCATCAAGTTTCTTAATATTTTCTCTAAATGTGGGCAAATATAACTTATTCACTGGTTTACCTCCACATTGATCAAATTTTTTTTCTGATGTATCTTCAGGATGTAACGTACCACCACTCATAGCCCATTCCAGGCAGATTTAAAAAAAAACAACCAAATATTATATATCAAATTATAGTGGGCTGAATACCAACCAGGTGATTTAGGATAAAGGTCAAATTTTGATATGTACTTATTGAATTCCAAGATGCACAAGGGTATACCTAAGATCAGAAAGGGGCCCTGCATTTGATAAAATGCAAAAAAAACCCAAAAAATTCAAAACTGAAAGAACTAATCAATATATACAATGGATGTCTGTTCACCCAATAGATTGCAAAATGTAGTTTTTAAAGTTATTTAGGTTGTTATGATGTGGTAAATCTAATCCCACAGGTTATCCTTTTGACAACTGATTTTGAGTTTGTAAAATGTATGCAGAGTAAAAGAAAACTGAAAGAAAATAGTTACTTAAATGTGCAACTGCACAAATATACCCCCCTCCCACTATTAAGATAACAAAAAACTTCTGCTATTACCATAATTATTATATATTAGAAAGCTATACACAAGCATGTTAATTTCACAGATTTTTAAAAGATTCTTAATATTTTATATAATTAGAAATACACATTTCAAAAACAAAACTTCTACAAAGAGAAAACAGTTATCTTGGTTAGCAAAGCATGGAGTTCTTCATGGCTTAGGGTAGTGCTTTCTATACAAAAAGTCCCTTTTGCTTTTTTCAGGACTGTTTAAAATATTAGCGAAGCTATCAAGGAAAAAAAAAACACATTTTGGCTTAAGTAAACTACAAAAAGCCACAAATGCTTTGCAAACTCTGTCTTACTTTTTATATGAAAATAAGCAAAATGTAATGTACATATTTTTATATTTTTATTTAATAAGTGATGCAGACCCAGAATTTTTAAAAATTAAATACGTTTAGCCCTCAAACTCCACATTTTTATAAGTATGGTCCTCTTTTAAATGTCTTTGATCCTTTTAACTGAGTGCCATACTCCAATGATATGCCTGAATGTTTGTGAGCATCATTGCTATGTTAGGTGACCTCATCTGTTTCTAACATTTACCAGTGGCCACCCATTGCTGGGTCTGTCAAAACATCTATACATTTTCTATATGTTGCATAACAGCTGCTTTCTCTCTCAGTAAAGATCTGCCACTTCTGGCAAATGTTTCCTTTTGTCTATTTACATGTAAATAACGTTGAACCTGCAACATGACACTATCTATTGTAACATACATTTTGCAAAGGAGCACAACAGTGAAAAGAAGTTAGCCTTAAAATCTATTTTGTACAAGTGTTCTGTTGTACAACTCAAGTGCTAAGCCTATCTCAGCATTTCTGTTTACCTTTATACTGTATCACTGAGGCAATTTAAAAGTACTTTTACAAAACAGAGTACCTGACTTTTTTGTCCACACACGGCACATATAATGCATATCGACCCCCCATTCCCCATTAAGGTATAGCACACACACACTGCAAGAAAAAAAAAAAAAAACTAGTAGGTAATAATTTGATCATGTTGCCCATCCTTCAGAGAGCCGCATGCGCTTGACTGAGGGACTTTCCCTTTCGTCCGGCGAAGGTCTGGTGAGTCCAATGGGGGAGTGGAATTCATTCCGATGATCCTCTCTGTCGCTCCCATCATACGAGCTGCTACAGCTGCTCAAGCTGTCAACAGGAGATCTCCCCGCCTCGTGGCGCGTATGCTGTGGGTATCTCGAGGGGGTGGTGGTACGGTCTCTAGGAGGAGAAACAGGTTCTGACTTGATGTTGAGGCTTTGAGTAGAAGGCAGGGAGAGATTTGTACTCTGAGATAAGTGAGTGCTAGTGCAAGCTCTGTAGGAGGAAAGGAAACCCAGTTACAGATTGAGGAGGCCTGGAGCCCCCAGGAACGCACAATCACTCTCATCCACATAAAACATCAGTTTAAAGACTCATACCGATTCTTGTGTATGTCAAGAGTTGTGATGAGTACCTAAGGAAATATTTAGAATGAGTGGAAAGCTGAAGCATCACTTTTTCAATAATGCAAGCTGATGCTACTTTTTTTTTTAAACCCTGTTGCAATTTTAACATTTAACTGGTTCAGCACCATTTCTCTTTAGGCTCTGACATTCTACTTAAGAGCTTTCAAAGAGTTCTGGGTGGCAGTTCCCAGAACTGTGGTCTAAGAGATGGTGGTGAGAGATTTTTCTATGTCCTTGAAATTTTGTTTTATATTTTGTAGGACTAGAGAGTATGGTATCTAGGTCTGGAATCAGACTTCCCTAATCAGTAAGACTATGTTTTGACATTTTTTTATATGTATGCACCTAAAATTTTATAATGGAGGCTTTATATATTTACTAAATAAGCATATGAAATAATAGTTATATCCTTTTAATGGAAAGTGAAGAGACTTTACATTTCAGATGAATAAGGCGCACAAAGCTCTCCATACATAAAAAAAAATCTCTTTCTTTTGTGTTGGGCTAGGCAGCTGAGAGAGAAAAGGAGGCTAGGAGCTGAAAGGTGAATATATCTATTGATATTTTACAGGTTGTTATAAATGAATATAGGTTTTTTTCCCCCTTGACAATACTTATAAAGAAATGGAAATTATTTATACTTAAATATGCAGGATAAAAATAGAATTCATTTTCCCTAACTATATTGCTTTTCTTAATGTTAGTTAAGCATTGCCAAGTATTTGAGACTACAAGAATAAAGAAAATGCTGAATTTATGTCTCCCTTATTATTTTAAAGGCATATTTGGTCAATTATGTGAAACTGTATGGGAGAAACATATTACAAAGAAAGACCTGGTGGTGATTCAGTTGTGCTTAGAACATTTGTTCCTCCTTGCATTCCTCAAGAGCTTGCACTTCCTTCAAAATATGGGAAAAATGGTGAAACTACAGGTCTTAGGAAATAAGAATTAAACCAACCTTTCAAAGGAGATTGATAGACAAACTGTCATTGGCCAGGATCACCCAAATATAAGGTTGCATGCAGAAGTTGTGAGCATTCTAAGGCAAAAACAGGGTTGCTGGTCTATATAACAATAGGATACCATGGCAGAGAATGCTGACAAATGCGTGCACCAGCACAACATGCCTTGCTAGGAAATTTCAAAAGTACCTTCCCCCCACTTTATATCAAGGAAGAGCAAAAATAATGACTTGTACATGAAGACCCACCCATCTCAAACAAAGGGATCTAAAAATCTGCCAGTATAAGCTTGTATTTCATTTTCTAATTTAAAAAGAGACCTCAAGTGCTATTTAAACTTTGCTGTGAATGTGTAAGTATGTGCATGTAAATTTGGGGGAAAGTATATGATAGAGGGAGTCAGCTTTGTGGGAGAGACAATAAATGCTAAAAATGTATAGGAATATGAAATTAGACAGAAATGAGAGTTTATGAGTGATGTTTTGTACAAAAGCACCACCTACTGGCAAAAAATTACTTTCCCTCTCTTATTAATGCATTATGCAATGTAGGAAATAATCTGAAAGGAGAATGATTTGTTTCTTTAATAAACATTTTCTTTCTTTAACCTCTATGATTCTGTAGAAGCAAATAAGCCTTGACATTATCTATCTAGACACTAAAATGACTTCACATGATATTTCAGGTATGCTTATAGTCTTTCAGCAATTTAAAAAACTGTTTATTATGTTATATTCCATTTTAGTCTTACTGTATTCTCAGATGTGAATTATAGATTGTATAATAAGTCAGGGAGAAATTAAAATACAACAGTAACAACAACAACAACAACAACAACAATAAAATGCTATACCTCACATTTCAAGGGTGGGATATTTGCTCTTAGTTTAAGCTTTACTTGATTATTTTATGTAGCACATTGCACAGATGCTGGCACACAGTAAACACTTAATTAATGCTTATTGCCTTATATTAAAAGGATAGCCATCTTTTGAATTTTGGGAAAGAATTTTTACTAGACTACAGGATTAAAAGTTAATCAAATATTTCTAGGATGAATCAAAAATATTTAATAATATACATTTATAAGGAAATTAAAAATAAAGTGGCATATCAATAAATGTCATTTCCAACTCTGTAATTTAAATTTTGTCTTCACTGGCAAAAGGAAATAGAAAACTAAAAGATTATTCTGGATCAATGAAAACTGTTGCTAAGTTGGACAAATCAGACTCCCAAACCAACCTTCATACCCTCCAAAAACCCCAATGATTTTTTTACTCAGTCATAAAAAATATTTTTTGGGGGGAGGAGTTTATATTATCTATATAATTTCTTTAACTGTGATAAGTAATTAAATTCTTTTGATATAAGTAATATTTTTTCCCCTGAGGAACACTAATTATCCCTCCCTAAAAAGAAATATTGATTTTGCCTCTCACTAGTCATGTGATTGTACAGTCACATACACTTTCTATGTTCTTCCCATTAGAATGGGGTGAAAATACTCTTGCTATCTGCCCCACAGGACTGCTGCAAAGAATGTACTTTGTGAATTATTAACGTTTTAAGTGTACACATACAGATACTTTAATATGACTTTTGGTGACATTTTATCATAACCTGAAAACATATTTCAAATACTTTGATAGAGAAACCCTTTTAAAAGCTTGAGGGAATAAATCCACAAACATGAAACTTTTAGTCTAGCCAGTGGAAGATTATGTTAGATACTTTCTATGAAATACAACATATCTCAGCATGATTGTTATAACACAAGAATTAAATGGTCAGTTTTCTTAATTTTAAAGAATTCTGGAAAATCAAGAACAGTCAATTAAAAAAAAACCTATTTAGCACTAGTCATGCCAAATTCAGAAATTGTGGTTTGGTGTTTGTTTAGAATATGATTTTGGATATAGATAGTTATGAGGAATATGTGCTATGATTGAATGAAACGTGGGAGAATGGAAAAAGCCTGATCTGCAAGCTGCTCACATGAAAGTCCACAGTGAAAGTTATCATTTACTATTGATGCCAGGTTTAGAACTGGGAAAACACCTACCTTTCCCCGTATTCGATCAGAGATCAAATATGACTGGATAGTTTTATTCAAATTCTTACTGCCTCCGCCTGTAAAATATATTAGAGTATCTGACCTATTTTTACCTAACCTTTTCAAAGTTGCCTGCACCCACAAATAGTCTTCTACATTATGCATTGCATACCCATATCACAAGAATAGATATCTGAAAATGCTTGGGAGGAAAGCATTTTTAGATAATGAGAAAAACACCTAAAACATAGAGGGGCATTTTCTATGGAAAACCCATAGGCATTGTTGATATTTAAAGAAGAAAAGTAACTTTTATGGAAAATGACCACTTTTTAAAAAGATCATTCTTAGTCACACAATTCACTCCCACTGATCTCACAGGGCCAGGTTCTTCTGCCACAGCTCTACTCCCTATGTAAAACTCCCACTAACATTAGGAACTTGTGTAGGAGATTACCACCCAAAGTGAATCATTCTTTATGTTGGATGGATAAAATCAGATGCTAGGTATTTTTTAAAAGCATAATTACGAAGGCCTAAAAACATTTCCAGTTAAAAGGATACTTATTTTTTTCTCTTTATTTTTGGTAGAGTATTGATGGATTCAGTTACACTTTGATAATTATACTGGACTGCCGATATCCGTTTTGGATTGGCTGACATTCCAAAATATCCCACTTCCTCCATATTAAACAACTTCCCTTTTGAAATGTCAGACCTGTCATCCTGGATTTGACCCAATAGCCTAATAAGATAGTAACCTGATTTGCAAAAACCTTTGTGAATCTTTCAATTGATTCTTGTGAAATGAATCTGAGTGGCTGAAATGATTCATTTTATAGAGATATTATATAGCAAGGGGGAGTTTTTGCCATTTAAAATAATTTTTGATGAAACTTAATTATGTCACATTAGATTAGTATAATTGAAGTAACTCCCTTTTTAAAGCTACTTTGCTTTCTAGGAAAATGTATTTTTAAAAACATATCTTATTATTAAAAAAAGATGGAAAAAATGATGGCAGCTCTGTGGGTCTGTATATGTATATGTGTTAGTTAGTCAGTCAACTAGTATTAAATATTGACCACGTGCCAGACACTATGCTAAGAGGGCCTAAGTGTGTGTGTGTATGTGTATGTGTGTGTGTGTGTGTGTGTGTGTGTGTGTGTGTGTGTGTACGTGTGCACTCAGGTCTGTGTGTGTGTACACAGCCATATAAGATAAAGAAGAATTATATTTACTATATTATCCATGGACTTCGATTTAACAAACATTTATTTATCTACTATTTAAAAGTCATTGAAAACTTGTATGATAAATTCTTGGGCAAGACATGCATGAGAAGAGAAAGCATAGAAAGGAAATTGGTGCAAAATCAAATCATATATTTTTTCTTTGACTTTATCTATGTTCAGTGTTCAACTCCTTTTCAGCCTGAATCTGTATTCCTTATTTATTTCAGTCCAATGAAAGCTTTTTTCACTTATTAAAGTCCCTTTATTGGCTAGCATAGAATCTGGTCACTAATGTGTGACATTTTCTAAAAATTACAAAGAATGTCGAAAACATAAGTGAATATGAATTTAAACTTTAAAATAATCTGAAATGTCAAAATATCTTCATTTATGTTCCTAATAAAGCCATGTTTGAAGCTAATAATGAGGCTTTTGATTTATTACAGGTAATTTCTAAAAAAAATCTTTTGATAAATGTTTTGATTGAAAATTTTTAAAAAGCCTGTCCTGATAATTTTGGCTAGAATGGACTACTGTTGTGCTATTATTCACTGCTACGCAATACCACATTTAGGAGAAGAAAAACATTAATTTAGATCTGGTTTCTACTTTATAATTTATTGTTCTTTAGGAAACTGATTGGAAATGTGATTAACTAACAGCCATTTGGGAAATTAATATTCCTGGATTAAGTGAAAAAACCACCCCATATATAGAAATACACTGACACCATATATATCTCTTGAAGAGATTTAAAGATTATCAGAAGTAACTAGAACAGTTTGAGTTGTCACACTATCAGAATTTTAAGACGTACACAGTGACTATAAGATCATATTGGATCTTTAATGATAATAATAAAAAAATTAGAATATACATGAGAAAATATGCTGAGGTGATATATTCTCCCACTTCTGATTTCTAGTTCTAAATCAATCAGTGGAAAGTGAAAAAGGAATTGGTGGCCTATTAGGATAGTAAGTAGTGTCAATTAACTATTAGGTTCTTTTATTTGAATTTAACTTGTTTATTTTTTCTGGAAATTTATTTGGAAAGACACACACAGATACACACACACATACACACACATTAACTCAGCCAACTTGACTGGATTCAGAAGAAATCTGAAGGTGTATTAAAATAGCATAAAAGGATTCCTTAGCTTTTCAAGGGAAAAACAGTCTGGGAATATTAAGGGAA
>JAJPUD010028535.1:0-14610 GCA_023553655.1 Myrmecobius fasciatus
GGGAAAAAGAGATGGGAAGGTGAAACATCATTCTTCTCTGGTCTAAGCGGAAAAGGCTTTTTAAAAGGTCACATAAGTAAAAGTTAATGCAAATAAGGTTAGGAGCCATTCCCCAATAGATTGTTTTTTCTTTAGAAAACTTATCCAACAGTGGGATTCCAAACTTCTGATAGCAAGAGAAATATAAACAAGCCCACCTCTGCCATATCACCTCACATGCATCAAATTGACAAAGATGGAAAAAGTTCACTGTGGATGAGGTTGTGAATATGGGAGATCAAAAAGCTAGGAGAACAGAGACACAATAAGCCATTGCTGAGAGAACCATGATATTCTGCCTTCAGTGGAAAATAACTGGAGATTGGGCAGGAAAAGTTCCTATACCTTGATCCAGAGATCACACTAGTGCATTTACAAACCAAAGAGATTGACTGCAAGAGGGAAAAAAACCTAGCTGTATGAAGTGATGAATTTGGGGGATTCCTCAACAAGAAAAAAAAGATAATACCAATGAAAAACAATCAGTAGCAAAATTAATTGTATAACTTTTGTGTTTATTATACCAATAAAATGGAGCTGTATTACCAAAGATCTCATTCATTGTACATGTTTTAGGACAAGCCTACAAATATTTTTTAAAAAAGCATTAAGCCAGCAAAAATTATTAGGTCCATGAAAATGGAATTGGCCCATCTCCATTAAATCAATGCTTTCCTCCCAAATTCCCCCTACTTCTTTCTATGCTTCTCCCTAAGACTCAGCAAAATGAAACATAACTGCTTATTGTACTGTGTACAAGCAATTACTCACAGCAAATATATCAGCCACCACCCACACCCCTATCATTAGAGCGAAAAGGGAATTAGAAACAGAAATAATCAAAATATGCTGGTTACCACAGTACAGAACAACAAATTAATTTTGCTGTTGCAGTTATATTCAGCCTTCCTCTATCAATAATCTTGCACAATTCCCAGGTAGTTTCTCCTTATTGACCGTGGATTTCCAAATGAATGCAAATAAATTTGAATACAGAAAATATACATCATGAAAGAAAATCTTCATAAGAAAAACATCTCTTATTACATTTTAAATACAAGTGGCTTCTATTATGTTCTGTTATAGATTCACTCAACCATGGTTCCAGTCCATTGGCATGGATAGTTGAGCTACATGGATATTCAACTTCTATTGAGCCTACCGATTTTATTAATTTATTAATCTAGTTGCCAATTTTGCAATCAATCGACAATCTTTTATTAAGTGCTTACTACATTGGAGGTGCTGGGCTAAGTGCTGAGGATACAAAGAATATACTCCTGACCCTCAAGGAGTCTGCATCTCATGGGGAACAGAACGTGCACAGAAAGCAGTAGATACAAGATATACTTGGAGTACACTGAAGGTGATTTTGGAAGAGATGGTAGCTACTGGGGCCTGGGAAAGGGCTCCTCGAAAAAGTGATATCTGAACTGTTAAAACCAGGGATCCTAAGTTCGGACCTAACATGAAGCACTTTCCACCGGGGGCATGAAGGAGGTCTTATATAAACTTACCTCATACCAAGCCTGAGAGATAAAGGCCACTGAGATTATCACCAATTCACAGATATTCCAACATCGGGCCTTCAAAGTACGTGACACGATTTATGTCACTTAAGGCTCCCAACCTCCTTGAGAGTTACGTGCTCTTAGTATCTTCATTTTGCAGAGGAAGACACTGAGGCTGAGAAGTAAAGTGACTTACACAGGATCACTGAGCCAGGCTTAATTCCAGGACTTTCTTGGGTTGCACCTCCCTAATTCAGTCCCATTTCCCCCTGTTCTTTTCTGTCACATTCACCAACCCAGGCATGGGGTCCAGCAAATAACTTGGCCCTCACCTGGCCCTTCAGAGAAAAGAAATCATTTCCTCTCTCATGAATTACAGATGGTCCATTTCTGCCATTTTCAGCACTGCTGGCCCTCATGGTGTTCTACCAGGGCTCACATGATTCCAAAATCCCTTCAGCCATTTGATGGTGACGAATGGAATAGGCAGGACAGTGCAAACAGGAAGAAATTCAACTGAGTAAAGAAGAGAGGACCAAAGTGGCATTTCATTTGTCCCATCTTATCGAACTTACATTAATTTCCAATCATTTCCCTCAAATGTCAGGACTTAGGGGTCTTGTCCTGGGACAAACCTTCCTACATTTTCAAAACTGTGATCCCCTCTGCCCCCCACCCCCAGCCCTGCCCCCACTACTCCAACGATTCCATTCGCTAAAGAACAGTGACTCATTTGTCTTTATGCAGCAATAAGCACCAAGTCCAATGGAAAGCTGGATCTTAGAACATTTTTAGTCAATTTCTAACTATTACAACTAAAAGGCTCCTTTGAATGGTCTTCCTAAGGCTTGAGCTCTCTGCTTAGTATTTATGAAAAGAAAGGATGGAGAAAAGGCAATTATTTATTAAATGCCTGGAAAGTGGTAATTATAGGGAAGATGGCTTCCTTTTTTCTTCTGAATTTCAGATTTAGGATACTAACACACTGTATAGAAGAAGAGAAATCAGGCAGCTGCTCAATCCCAGCTTTCCCCTTCCACCTTCCCAAACAGTTGAAGGTACATTTGAGAGCCCTATGCCCTCATCTCAGAAAACGAGGAAAAGAAACTGAGATAAGGAATAATGACAATTTTCCCAGCTGGGGCCAAACAGTTTGCTGTGTCCTTCACTTAAGTCCGTGCAAGCCCTGACAAAGCATGCTGACGTTGGAGAGAGTTCCTCCTGAAGGTAGTGGGTGCAGTCCAAGAATAAAGTGAGGAAAGGGGAAATGATTCTCTTCAAAATGGGAGAAGGTGGCTAGATGAGGGAATTGTAAGATGTAGACCACGTGAAAGTTTCAGAGGCCAGAGAAAGCTTTCCCCATGCTTTTCCAAAGCAAGAGTGGTCTGCCCCCATCTTCCCAGACATCTTTAAGCAGCTGGATGGCCATTTGGGGATCCCTTTGGGGAGCACATTAGATTTTCTGTGACTGTGTGTAGCACATAAAATATTAGAATAAATATGGGGGAGGGTTGGAGCGACTTCTGACTTCCATATAATCCAAATCTTGGAGAAAACAGCAGATTTGGGCTTTAAAAGACCAACCCTGAATTGGAAAGATATTGTGAATAGTTTGTTTTAGGCAGTTTACATATCACCGGAGGAATCTGACGGTGCCATTGCAAGCAGTCAAGTGAATATAAAGGAGCAGAGAGAGACGCTAAACATCTGTCAGCAATCCCCTGGAAACCTGCTAATGGGATGCTGAGCCTTCCATGTGCCAGCCAAGCACGGGACTCATGGAGGGAACTGGGGGGAAGTGTGACTCACTGCTAACTGTAGGGTGATAGGAGCCCCAAATCTGGAGTCAGAGAAGCTAGTTGCACATCCTGCCTCTGCAATGTACGAGCTTTGGGGAATGGGAATGATCCACACTCATTCCCTCTGATCCTTCAGTAAAACGGAGAATGGCGTTGGACCAAAGAGTCTCTAGAGACAACGTTCCAATTCTAAACCCTGGGAGCCTGCTAATGTGTGGGCTAAATATATGCTATTCTGAAGGAGAAATGGTCATGCTAGAGGTAATAGATTTTGAAAGAAGGGGTTAAAAGAAGATCCTTTTAGAGAAAAGGATGATGTATATAAGAGGGGAAAAGTAGGAGAGAGAGAAAAATAGAGACAGAGACAGAGAAGAGACAGAGAAAGAGATACAATATAAATGGCAGAAATGGATTCAGAAAAAAGGCCAGGAAGTCAGAAGGTAGCCACCCATAACCACCGAAATGAAACATACATTTATACACTGATAGGAAAAGATTGTGTGTGTGTGTATAAAAGAGTCCAAAAATCTTCCAAGTTTTAAATTTAAAGTTCATTGAAATTTTTGGAAAACCACACACACACACACACACACACACACACACACACACACACACTTTTAGAGATCTGGAGGACAACCCAGCAGAAAGGGATGAGACAAAACAAATGGTTACCAATACAGGCCAAGCTGAAGTTTAAACCTAAAGACACAAGTTAAATGGAGTTTTATAACAGTGAAACCTCTGCTGTAGGTGCTGGGACTTGGTGTTTGAGCTGGTTTCTTGATGGGCGTCATGGTCAATATCTGAAGACCACCTTGCCGAGCCCACAGGGGCTCATGTGCCTAAAAAGAGCTTTTGCAACATTGAACAGACCCCAACACAACTGCCAATGGCCAAGGACACAAGCTGGGGTCAGGATCATGACCTCTTGTACCCAACTCCCTCTGGCTGCAAAACTGCTTTACAATGATCATTACAAAATGATTAATCATCCAAGGAGCACCCTCTAAGAGCAAGCTTACCTGCTTCTAGGCTGTCTCTCACATTTTGTCAATATCATCACCTATGTATACTATTACTATTTTTACTTCTGTTTAAATAAATTATATATATATATACACATACATACATACATACATACATACACAAATCAGAGAACTATTTTTTTCAGGGACTTATCTGGCCTTGAGAAATAGGAGTATTTGATACAAGTGTATATACGAGCGTATATCAAATACAAATATGTCCCTAACAAAGTTTTACCCCTGGAACTTTCACAAGATCCCCGTTTCCTCCCAGGTCAGTCTAACAGCCACCCTCCTCAGTTTGAGAAAGGGAGGTCTGCAAAGGTTAACTGACTTGCCTCTCATCATCCAGAAGAAACTCTCAAAGCCAGCATTGGAATCCATGTTCCTACTCTAAATTCAGCCTTCTTTCCCTGCAATCTGTCCTCCATTTGAAAAGAAAAAGTCCAGGAAACCCGCCTCTAAATATAGTGAAGAATCAAACTCTTTTCCCTCACTCTTATCTCAAGATGATATTTTTATATGTGAATGTGTGCATACAACTACACGCTGGCTACAAATTAAGGACGTGTGAATTCTTGTGACAATATATTTATCTTTCCCTAAAAATCTATATGGCAATCTGTATCAGGAGGCAATCTGTATTTGGACATCTCTAGTTGTATATTTAAACCTGAAGGTACTTGGCCACTGCATAAGATATATAGATGATATATTCACAATATCTATGTAATATACACTTAACCTATATGCACATACACATATATATGTAGGTATATCTACATATACATATAGGCCCATTTCCCACATTCATCAGTATGGCAAGGATGTGTGTCTTCATCTGGGGAGCACTGATACCTGCCATGAAGGTATCAAACTTGAGTAGGGTCATCTAGTTAATCAGAGTCAAATCCAAGTCATCAATCTCGCTACCGTGCCAAGTTACCTTTCATTTTACTTACACACACACACACACACACACACACACACACACACACACACACACACGTACAAATGCACACCTGCAAGTTATTGGAGATGCAATAATATTCTACGCTTTATCTTTTTTGCAGTTGTGTTGGATGGTTTAGCACATTGCACTATAGTGTCAGGGCAACAAAATGAGCAAGGGTTGGAGACAAGAAATTGTGTGTGCATCGGGGTGAGCAGAAGGAAGTCATCAATACAGATCTGGTCTCCCCTGCTTCCCTAGGAGGCGGAAACATTCCCGATAGTTCTCTCTCCATGAAGGAAAGACTACTCTTTCATCCCCATCCCTCCATAAGGCAGGGAATGACTACTCTTCATGCTATGACCCTAAGTCACTTCCGAGTTCTAAAGCTCTTTCTGAATCATCAGCTGTGAGTCATTTTGCTGGCCTACACACTTTGAAATTGGCCACCCCTGTATGGAACCCGTGGCAAATGCCATAAACCAAAATACGTTACAAAAATGGCCGTAAATGCCAACAGCAAATCCCTCCATTTCCTTTAGACCATTTTTCTCCTATCCACTGAATCGTATTCCCCAACCTCCCCTACCTCTCCCCAACCACTGTCCAAAGAGCATGGAGGCAAAAGATCACTCTAAAATGGATCTAAAAACCGCAGCAGGTGATACCTATTATCATGACCAATAAATGATGGAATTGATGAAAAATCCCCTCCCCAGTCTACAGAAAGCAAAGAGTGGACAGCACCAATAGCAGAAATATGATCTCGAAGACAGCCTGGAATTGGGGGCAGGGGGAGATGAAAAGAGCAGTCACAGAAGCTCAGAGATGAAAGGGAGCCCTGTGAGCTCATTAGCCCCGTGATAGCATCTGCTCCATTTCCTCATTTTATAGATGAAGCTCACAGCGAGACCGATTCACCCTGGTGGGAGGAATCGGTCCTAGGCCCCTCCTTGAGCGCCATGTCCTGGGTCCTGCCCCACAGAGTTTGGGCAGCTCCTGAAACACTCTGGGACTTGACCCTGGGGCCGATTCAGCTCTTTCCCCGTCCTTCCCCCGCCCCTGCCCCCCAAATACAGAAAGCTCAAAGAAAAGGCATTGATACAGAGCGACAGAGAGGCCAGACTCGGCCAACACAAGATCGTATGCTCAAATATCGAGTGACCTTCTGCTATGGCCAAAGCCACTTTCAGTTCACCGTTTTGTCCTGTTAGTCCCAATATCTGGTAGACTACCTCCTTCTAAATCAACGTTGGCTGCCAAACTGAGCACAAGCTCGGGAAAGGTTTAGCTGTTAGGAAATCAGACAACCAGGCTGAAGACTGGAAATTACAGTAACAAAGACAATGTCCATCAATATCCATTCCAGTGCTCTAGGGGAAAGCTTGCTTGTCCCATCCTATTATATCTCTAGTTTTCATCCCCATTTAAAAAAAAAATGAGTTTGATCCCTTTACGTACAACTAGGAGGTGTTTGTCCAGCTCATTTCAAAAGACATGATATAGGATGTTTAAACCCTGTGTCAGACCTTCCCTTCATCTCCGATAAGTGCTCAGCCATATGAACGTAATTTGCAATTAAATCTTGATGCTGCTTAAAAGGCAGGAAAATCTCAGGGCAGGCCTTCATACTTGCCAACTCTGCTATCTGGTCACACTGTTATTCTACAGCCTGATCTGTGTAGACCATGATATGTATATAAATGACCAAAAGAGATATTTTATGGTAACTTTATGGTAAAATGAGTCGTCCATTATTTACTGTTCTATATACACACAGAATGAACACTTTGTAAAAGTGAGCTTTCCAACATAGTGATCATGCTCTTCCTCAGGAAGCTTCCTGGATCCCGCTCCTCAGAGGTTTTTTGGTAAAAGCCAGTGCTGCTCTTGTCCACTCTGCCATCCCTTACAAACATGGACTTACTCTGTGCTGGTGATCGAGAGCCATTAAGGGAAAGACCAGTCTTGGGAAGGGAAGTCCAAAAGTGGAGCCAGAGCAAGGGAGGAAGAGGCAGCAAATGGCAGTATGGCTCACCCCGAGTCTTCTTTGGGCCTTTCCTCTAGGGATACAGCAAATTACGGAACTCAATTTCTCTCTTCCCTGGCCCTGCTCGGGGGGGGGGGGGCAGAGGATGCCTCAGTGTGGAACCATTTTTAACTAATGATTTTCATTCCCTTTCGCTAAAAGTCTGCTCAGTTTAGGATTAAGCTATGAAAACATCCAATACTTGATGGATCTACTCTGGACTGGTTTAGTTTGTTCAGATTCCAACAAGGCTGCTGTGATTTTTAGATGGCTTTTATCTGACTGTCCACCAAAGGTAAAGACAATTCAGTTCTTTGGAAATGTTTCTGAATGAGTTGGAAACGATCATCATACGTGCGACCTTGGAAAATTTCTCCATCTTTGGACGTCAGATTTCTACTCAGTAAAACGAGGTCTTGACTGCGAAGCCGGGATAACCGTCTCCATGTGGGGAAGGGAATCGGGCTTGTTCCACCCGATTCCCACTCAGAACCAAGAAGAGTGCGTGGGAATTGCAAAGAGCTCCGATTAGGTTAGATGTCAGGATACTTCCAAAGAATTGATGCTTTCTGCCATTGGGATGGGCCGCCTCAGGAGACGCCGCCCCACTTCCCAGTGGAAGTCTTCAAGCAAAAGCTGGATAACAAGGCGTCAGGAGTCGGTCTGATGGCTCCCCTCCTAAGGTCCCTTCCAACCCTAACGCTATTGTGTGGATCTGCCTGGAAATGTCAAAGACAAAGCATTTCCCCAGGAAAATGTTGGTCCGCTTTGTTTCTTTGGGAGATGCAGAGCTCGGCAGTGGAACGGTCACAGCCAAGACAATGCAATGGCCAGGTTAAAAATACGTGAAGCCGACAACAGGTGGACCATTGAGACGGAATCGGCGTCCCTCCCTCTGCATCCAGGAATCTTCTGTCCGGCCACACCATGGAACGTCCACGCCGTCGACAGCAAATATCGGGGAACGGTGGGAAAGGCTGGACCGACTCTCAAGCTTTACCTCCTGCACCACTGCACATGAACCAACACCTCCCACTATCCTGCTGCTGTCTGGTGGCTAGGGGGAGGTGAAGGCTGGGCCAGTGGATCAAACTGCAACCGAGGATAGACAGCCCATCATTTAGTTATCACCTCGCCCGGTCAGTAAGAAACAAGTGCTCACTACAAAAAAGGGTAAGCAGTCGTCTAAGGGGAAACACAACTAGGGATAAATGCTCTATGCACAAGGGAAATGAAAGGGAGTCTCAGGGGAAAGAGGCTAGCAGCTGCCAGGACCAAAAATAGCCTCTTTCAGAGGTGGGTTTTGAGGCTTGAAAGAAGCTAGGGAATAAGGCAATAGGGAGAGGTGAGATGACACAGTTTTCTAGGGAAGGGGGGCGATCATTGCGGAGATACAAACATGGGAGATGGAACGGCCAGAAGGCCATCATTGCTGGATCACAGAGCTTATGGAGGGGAACGCAATCTAAGAACATCAAAAAGCAGGAAGGAACCAGGTAATAAAAAAAGCTTTCCAGGTCAAGCAGAGCATCCTGTAGGTCAAGTTGGAGTTGACCGAGTCAGAGGGCCAGTTCAGAAAGACTAGTCACCATTACGTTGGCTACCAAGATGTTTAACCATATCAGTCCGTCAAATTGTCTATTAATCATATAATCTGCAATGGTGAAAGAAATATCCAAAAGGATGAAATCCCTCACCGTTGACAGAATTAAAAAGTTGTCAAAAGCAATCTTAATGCTTTATTGCCACTGCTCGCCGGGGGCTTCAGCCTTCTCATTTCAAAAGGGAGGGGCTTGAAAAGTTTGATTTACTCCTCATGACCACCTTAGATCTCAAGATTCTCCATTGGTACAATGAAGGTGCTGCAAGACATGGTTCTATGGGCCTTTCCAGTCTTAAATCTATGATCCAGGATCGTTCCAGAGTCCCAACAAATTGGGATTGCTGATAAATCCAGATAGGGACCAGATCATCTTGAAACATATTATCTCAGTCTTTGCTTCATTCCTAAACTAAATACTACCACATTAGGAAAGCCATTTCGTAAAAGTGACTGTTACAGAAAATACCAAAACTTTAAACTTTTGTCAGGAACAATATTGGAGCATCAATTGTAAATTTGGGGGTGAAAGGAAAATGGGGATGATTTCATTCCATTTTTTACAGAAAAATCATGCGAGTTGCTCAAAGTCCCATAGCTAATAAAGGGCAGAGTCAGAATTTGAACCAAAGTCCTCTGGATCTCTGCATCCTTTTACAATTAGCCCGTGTCCCACTGATTCTTTTGAAAAGAAAAAAAGTGAGCCTTAATTTTTTAAAAGGAAAAGAGAATGAGAATTTGGAGACTGCTTGGGACAGTCCAAGTGTTTGTGTACACCTGTGATGAGGGGATGAAAAATAGATTTCTTGGGCTCAGGATTTCCAAGTCACAATGGCCTAAGCGGACCAGGTATCCACTCTAAATGTGAACCCCCAGAAAAGCGAGGGTTATAGATCTCCCTGTCCGTCGGCAGTAGCATCGGGCTAGCGAATAGGCCCTGCACTTCCAGCCAGGATGAAATAGGGAGGCCTAGTGGTAATTTTGTTAAAGCTTTAGGATTGCAAGCCTTTGGCCCTTGTGAGCCCATTACATCCATGCATTGTCTTTAAAGCAAAGGAATTGTGAGCCTAAGCAATCATGAGTCAGATCCCTTCGTGGGGATATTCTAATTCATCCCATTGCCTTGGTAGGGCCTTTGGAGCGGTCTTTCCCATGTTCTGGACGCAGGAATAAGCCTCCTCTTAACAGCACCCCTTGTCTTGGCCAGATTAATGGCCTGTGGATCTCACAAAAGGAGAGAAAATCAAGGGACATAAAAGAACCTAAAAAAATTCCTCCTAAATTGAACGGGAATAAACTTAGCGGGTTCCTGGACTCAGTCTGAAGCGGGGTCTTTATACTCTCATGGCATAATAACCATCTCAAACAAGATCGTTGGCTAATTGGCCAGGCGGGCTCCAAGGCCTACTTAGACAACCATATGCATAGGCAGAATGGGCCTGGGAAGAGAGTCCTGAAGCCATGGCCCTTACAGCTGCGTGGCTCAACAGTCATCACAAGGGGCCATCCAGGCAAGGGAGTTTTCCAAGCCAGTTTATGCCAAGGGTCTTCAGAAGATCATGAATTGATCGCACTGCAAATGCATAGTAGATCAGACCTGAGATACCATCTAGTCCCAACATCTTCCTCGAGAACCAGAGAAACTAAGATCAAAGTAAGGAAAAGGACTCAGTTGCCCATCCCCAACCCCAGCCCCTTTTCTCTCCTCTCTAGGTACACTACCTCCACTGCATGCTGGACCCTCATCACTTCCTCCCCATCTAGTAAAACAGCAATCCCCTTCCTCCTCCAATCCACCTTCCATGCAGCCGCCAAGCCGATATTCCATTTTTGCTGTGCTTTAGCCCTGTGATGCTCGCCTCCGAGTCCCCAAGATCCTGCCTAGGAGTTCAAGGCCATCCCGTGGGGCAGGACGGACAAAGAGCCGGGCGAGAGGTTCCCACGGACGACTTCCCTCTCGATTTGTTCCCAAGGAAGCCCCCGGGACGCCGCCCTGCAAAGGCTTCGGGGCCACGAAGCCGAGGGTTCAATACAGTCTGAACAAGTCTTCCTGAAAGATGGCCGCTGCCCACTCCCCACCACCAAAGGGTCCTTAAATAAAAGCTGCCTTCATCCAAGGCACCAGGGAAATCAGAGCTGCCTACAGGGACTCCAAAGGTGGAATTGGACAAGGAGGAGAAGATTTGTTAGCTTTGTCCCCAAAGAGCAGAACCAGGATCAATGGGTGCAAGTGACAGGGGGGCAGTCTCATGTCAGCGTTAGGAAACGTTTTCAAGTGATTTGCACTGAGGGGGCGGGGGTGGAGAAAGGATCCCTTACTAGAGGTGTTTAAGAACACCAAAGGTGGTTTTTTTGGGAGATTGCTTTGGATAATCAGCCATCATTAAGCATCTCCTGTGTTTCAGACACTTTGGAGCTCGAGAGAGAGACAAAAATAAAATTGAAATGAGTGAAATTAGGCAGTTTGAGGGAGCTTTTGCCTTTGAGAAATTTTCACCCCCAAATGACTCAGATTTGATTTTGGTTTGGGGTTTTTTAAAGTTTTGCCATTTTCTGTAATGTTCACTTATACAAAATGGCTCCCTCCTTGGGGCACTACGTGTGTTCCCGTGTCTCCCTTTGGGAAGAATGGCCTTCACCAACAAGTATTAGGAGGAAGAGGGGTTCATCCCTCTCTGGCCCAAGAAGGGGACGCCGTAAGTCGGCAAGGCGAGAGAACGAAGGCCCTGGGAGGATGGTCTGCCCAAGATCCTACAGCTCAAGTGTCACAGGCTGGGCTTCCATTCCCTATAGTGTCTACTGGAATAAGCTGCCTCTAGGGGAAATCATTCCAATAAACCCTTTTGCTTTAATTCAACAAGCATTTTTTTTAAGTACCTACTATGTCCAAGGTACTTAATTAGGTGCTGGTGACACAGAGATAACCCCTGCCCTCCCAGGGAAGGGAGCGCTGCATCATGAAGGAGATGGAAGAGCCCTTCTCCTCTGAGGGGATCCTGTCGCCCTTGGACCCCTGCTAGGTGACCCTCTTCAGGCTCTCCCACCTGGAGGGCCCAGGCCTTCCCCTTGGGGCTAAGCTGGAACCTGGGAGGGCACACTGCTCCTGGCCACATCAGCCCCTGCAGCCATTTCCACAGCTTTTGAAGGTGCCCTCGATGTCCGCAGCTTTCTCCCCACCCATACCTTCCCGAAGGTCCCCGAGGTTGGGTCCCACCCCCAGGTTGTCCTTCCTTCTCTGGCATCCCAGGGGGGAGGAAGACCCCTGGGTACACTGTTGCAAACTCTGTCAGAGGTCCCGGAATCGCCTTTTGGCAGCCCGGCCCAGCCCTACTCTTACTACCACAAACTTCCTTCGGCCCTCGGCTGACTGGAAAGCTAACGAGAACTGAAGGCAGATTTCTGGGCACCCTTCAGAGAATTTCCAAGAAGCCTTTGCACTATGACAGTTTCTTCTGACTTCTCTCATCCCATCTGCCAACTGGCCATTCACAGTTGGGGTCCCCCTCCTTCTCTGGGGTCCCTCCACTGCTTCCACTTCTATATCTCAAGCTTCCAAGTTGGGAAGATCAGTCACACTGGGCCTGTGGGGTCGAGGTAGTTAATGCTCAAAGTCAGTGTCTTCAGGAACATGGCCATCCAAGGGCTATGGGGTGCCCAAGGGCTGTGGGGTTGCCCCAAGGACTACAGGGGCACTCCAAGGGTTACAGGGGTGCCCCAAGGGCTATGGGGGCGCCCCAAGGGCTATGGGGTTGTCCTAAGGGCTATGAGGACAACCAAGGGTTACCCCAAGGGCTACAGGGGCCCCCTGAGGTAGTGTTCCCCTGGCGTGACGATCAGTCCAGGGTGAAGCGTTCTTGTTTTCTGAACCCTCTCCATTCTCTTGTCATCCTTGTTACTTTTGCTACAGTTTGGGGCGTGCGTGTTAGCTTTAGCAGACCCTAGCAGTCATCTTCCCGGTGTCCCGAGATACGACCGAACTGAGGAAGGGCCTTAATGATGAAGGCCAAGCAGAGTGGGCTTCCTGCAGGTAGGGGCTCCTAAGCAGAGCTTCTCAGAGGAAGAGGTAAGGAGGAAATGCATTCCAAGCATGAGACACAGTCTGTGCGCAGGGCCGGGGGGGATCGGCGCCCCAGGAACTGCCGGCAAACTCTGGGGCCAGGGTGGACCAGGGGAGGAAGGGGAGATGGACTCGAGCGCCAGGCAGGATGAGGGACCAGGTCCCAGCCAGGGGGCTGCCCTTCCCCAGGGATGCCCGCATCCCATCCCCCAGGGCTCACTGGCCTTTCTCTTACCACCTGGCCGGGAGAGGCACATGGTGGGACTTTCTCCTCCCTCCAACTTTTCCGGCTCAGTGGTGTTTCGGTTTGGGGAGCACAGGGCGGCGCGCAGTGTGGCTCCGTAGCTAGGAGCGTCTCAGAATCTGCCAAAGTCAATTCCACAGACACTGATTAAGCACATACTATGGACAGAGCACCAACATGACGGGGTGCCCCGGCCCAGAGGAAGACTGGCGGACAGAGCTCCTAACCCCGACGGGGAGGGGGAGAGGGGCAAGGGCACCAGCACCCAAACTCCATCGCACAACCCAGGGTGGATGGCGAGTCGGCGCTGGGGCTCGGCTTTAAGAAAGCAGCTAAGATTCTGCAAGGTGGACAAGAGCCAACAGTATATTCTACAAATGGCAAAGAGCCTAAGCAAAGGTATGGAGGTAAGAGACTGAGCGTCAGACTGGGGAGACTTGGATGGAGATGGAGACAGAGACAGAGACAGAGGCAGAGACAGAGACAGAGAGACAAACAGAAAACAGAGACACAGACACAGACAGAAAGGGAGACAAACAGAAAAAGAGACAGGCTAGAGAGAGGGAAACAGAAACAGAAAACAGAGACAGAGAGACTGACAGAAAACAAAGACAGAGACAGACAGAGGGAGACAGAGACAGAGAGAAAGGGAGACAGACAGAGAGAGATAGACAGAGAGAAAGACAGAGACAGAGAGAGAAGGACAGAGAGACAAAAAACAGAGAGACAGAGACAGATGGGAGAGAGAGAAGCAAGAGAGAAGAAAAACAGAGACAGAGAGAGGAGACACAGAGACAGACAAACAGAAAGTGGAAGGGACAAGGACAGGTCAGGGATGAGGGAGGGAGGGACCGAGGCAGTGCAGAGTCCTATGAACTTAATCTGGCAAGTCGCAGAGCATCGCCAATGGCAGATGGAGGGGTTTCTAGTTTAAATCAATCAGGCAGACAGGCAATTCAAGAGCTGTTAAAACCAGAATACTGGACTAGATTGGGGGTTCCCTCCCTGCAGGGCAATGGGCAGCTGCCCCCCGAGCTCTGTACATGTTAGTGCCCTCTTCCTCGGAACCCATGATCCCGCCTGGGCGGTTTTGGGGGGTGGGAGGTGCCATGGGGAAGAGAAAGGCTGGAAGCAGGAAGACTAATCTGCGAGAGTGGAGATGGAGGCCTGAAAGGGGGCACTGGCCCCACCAGTAGGCAAAGGGGATCCCTCTGGCTTGTCAGGAGATGTCATGAAGATCAGCCTCCCCCCCCAGATTTAGCCGCTGATCAGATGGGGGGGGGGCAAAGGAAGCATGAGCGTGGCTGCAAAGTTGGACGAGGACTCTCCTCCGAAGCCCAGCGTCCTGGAATAT
>JAJPUD010028536.1:0-14609 GCA_023553655.1 Myrmecobius fasciatus
GAAAAAATAGTAGCAAAGTTCATTTGGAAGAACAAAAGGTCAAGGATCTCAAGGGGATTAATGAAACAAAAGGCAGATGAAGGTGGCCTTGCTGTACCACATCTAAAACTATATTATAAAGCAGCGGTCATCAAAACCGTTTGGTACTGGCTAAGAAATAGAGCAGTCGATCAGTGGCACAGGATAGGTTATCAGGACAATCTAGGCAATAACCTTAACAATCTAGTGTTCGATAAACCGAAAGACCCCAGCTTTTGGGATAAATACCCCCTATTCGACAAAAACTGCTGGGAAAATTGGAAACT
Organism: Myrmecobius fasciatus; assembly: GCA_023553655.1. NCBI lineage: Eukaryota > Metazoa > Chordata > Mammalia > Dasyuromorphia > Myrmecobiidae > Myrmecobius > Myrmecobius fasciatus. The sequence goes on from JAJPUD010028536.1 coordinate 306, forward strand.
AGTGTGGAAGAAATTAGGGATTGACCCATACCTAACACCACATACCAAGATAAGATCTAAATGGGTTCATGATCTAGATATAAAGAGGGACTTTGTAAGCAAGTTAGAGGAACGTAATATAGTTTATCTCTCAGACCTGTGGAGATGGAATAAATTTATGTCCAAAGAAGACCTGGAACTCCTAATTGAACACCAGATGGATAATTTTGATTATATTAAGTTAAAAAGTTTCTGTACAAACAAAACAAATGCAGACAAGATTAGGAGGGAAGCATCAAATTGGGAAATCATCTTTACATTCAATGGTTCTGATAAAGGCCTCATTTCTAAAATATATAGAGAATTGTCTCATATATATAAGAATTCAAGCCACTCTTCAATAGATAAGTGGTCAAGGGATATGAACAGACAATTTTGAGATGATGAAATTAAAACCATCTCTAGTCATATGAAAAGTTGCTCCAAATCACTATTGATCAGAGAAATGCAAATTAAGACAACTCTGAGGTACCACTACACCCCTGTCAGATTGGCTAAAATGACAGGAAAAGATAACGATGAATGTTGGAGGGGATGTGGGAAAACTGGGACACTGATACATTGTTGGTGGAACTGTGAACGGATCCAACCATTCTGGAGAGCAATTTGGAGCTATGCTCAAAAAGTTGTCAAACTGTGCATACCCTTTGACCCAGCAGTGTTTCTACTGGGCCTATATCCCAAAGAGATCTTAGAGGAGGGAAAGGGACCCACATGTGCAAGAATGTTTGTGGCAGCCCTTTTTGTAGTGGCTAGAAACTGGAAACTGAAGGGATGCCCATCAATTGGAGAGTGGCTGAATAAATTATGGTATATGAATGTTATGGAATATTATTGCTGTGTAAGAAATGACCAGCAGGATGATTTCAGAGAGTCCTGGAGGGATTTGCATGAACTGATGCTGAGTGAAACAAGCAGAACCAAGAGATCATTATACACAGCAACAACAATATTACATGATGATCACCTCTGATGGACATGGCTCTCTGCAACAAAGAATTGTCTCAAACCATTTTGGATTATTCACTGAAGAAAACCATATACACCCAGAGAGAGGGATATGAAATATGGACCACAACGTAACATTTTCGTGATCTCTATTGACATTTGCTTGCATTGTGTTGCCTTTCTCTGATTCTTTTTTTTCTTGTAGATAGGATTTTTCTTGCATAACTTCTCAAGCATTTCAACATTATTAATATGTAGTGGACTTCCTGCCATCTAGGGGAGGGGAGGGGACTGGGGGTAAAATTTGTAATGGAAAGCTCTGTAAAGATCAATGTTGGGAAACTACCCATATACATGTCATACAAATAAAAAGATTTAAAAAAAAAAGCTAGTTTCCCTTTCAGAAGGCTTATGTGGAAGATTGCATAAAGAATCTCAAAAGAGAGCTAGAAGAAGAATGGGGAAATAAATTGAGATCAGGGCAAGAGAGATATCAAAAACTGGAAAACAGGACTGGTGAATTGGAAAAAGACAACAATTCACTGAAAAATAAAATTGGTGAATTGGAAAAAGAAAAAAAATCATTGAAAAATGAAACTAGTGAATTGGAAAAAGTCAACATTTCACTGAAAAACAAAATTGGTGAATTGGAAAAAATCACGAATTCACTGGAAAGTAAAAATGATGAATTGGAAAAACAATCACCAATTCACTGGAAAATTAAAATGGCGAATTAGAAAAAGACAACAATTCATTGAAAGACAAAATTGGTGAATTGGAAAAACACAAAAATTCATTGAAAAATAAAATTGGCAAAATGGAAAAAGAATGCATTGATTCAAGAAATTAATTGGACAGCTACAAAAGAAAATTAATAAGATAACTGGAGGAAATGATACTTTAAAAATTTAAATTGAACAAATGACTCAATAAGACTTCAAGAATCAGTGAAACAAAAAAAATGAAAAAATAACAACTGACTTGGAAAACAGATCCAGGAGAAACAATCTAGGGATTACCAGACTATCTGAAAGCCACGATTAAAAAAAAAGAACCTTGAGGCTATCTTCCAGGAAATCATGAAAGAAAATTGCCCTGAACTTTTAGAATCAGAAGGCAAAATTAGCATTGAAAGAATTCCCTATCACCTCCTGAAAGAGACCCCAAAATTAAAACCCTAAGGAATAGCGTGGCCAAATTTCAGGACTATCACACCAAGGAAAGGATATTGCAACCAGCTAGAAAGAAACAGTTGAAATACCGAGGAACTGTAATTACAATTACACAAGATCTGTCAGCTTCCACATTAAAGGATCAAAGGGCCTGGAATCAGATATTCCGAAGGGCAAAAGAATTTTGATTACAGCCAAGAATAAGTTATCCAGCTAGAATGAGCATCATCTTCCAGGGAAGAAGATGGTCATTCAATGATACAGGAGAATTCCACCTATTTCTAATGAAAACACCAGATCTGAACAAAAAAAGTGACCTTCAAGTACAGAACTCATGAGAAGCATAACAAGGTAAAAGAGAAAGAACTCTTGAGAACTATATTTCTACTACAGGTATCCTTAAAGAATGGGAGTATAATTTGATTTTACTTTGATAATAATGGAAAAGAAATTAGAGGGGGAAGGGCTATCATACTGGAAAAAAAAGGGGAAAAGGAGGTAAAATACAGTAAAAAAAAGGAGGTAAAATAAGGTAAAATCTCATGAAGAGACATAGAAAATATAATTGAGGGAAAGAAGGGAGGGCAATGAGTATTGTTTAAACCTTACTCTCATTAGATTGGGTTCTAAAAGAGTATATCAGACACCTTTGGATTCAAAGAAAGGTCTGAACCTCCTTGTAAGAACATGGGAGGGAAAGGAGGAAAGGAAAGGGATAAATTAATAAAAGGATTAGGGGAAGGTATAACAGGGAGGGAGGGATTCTAAAAGAGGGAGGACTATTGGTGGGAGGTGGTCATCAAAAATAAATTACTGGGGAGGGGGGAAGGGAGAGAGGGGAAAGGGAAGAGAAAATCATAACTCTGGGTAAATAAGATGGCAGGGAATACAGATACAGTTATTTTAACAGTGAATGTGAATGGAATGAACTCTCCCATAAAACGGAACTGGGTAGCAGACTGGATTAAAAGCCAGAATCCTACAATAGATTGTTTAGAAGAAACACATCTAAAACATAGAGATACATAGAGAGTGAAGGTTAAGGGCTAGAGCAGAATCTTCTATGCTTCAGGTGAACAAAGAAAGGCAGGTGTAGCAATCCTTATCTTGAATCAAGTAAAAACAAAAATACATCTAATGAAAAGAGATAAGGAAGGAAACTATATTTTACTTAAGGGTACCATAGACAAAGAAGCGGTATCAATACTAAACATATATGCACCAAGTGGTATAGCATCCAAATTCCTACAGGAGAAACTAAAAGAGAGGCAAGGAGAAATACACAGTAATATTAGAGTAGTGGGGGATCTCAACATTGCTCTCTCAGAATAAGATAAATCAAATCACAAAATAAATAAGAAAGAAGTTATGGAGGTAAAACAAAGGATAGAAAAGTTAGGTATGATAGATTTCTGGAGGAAATTGAATGGTGATAGAATGGAGGATACTTTTTTCTCAGGGGTTCATAAAACTTATATGAAAATTGATCATGTGTTAGGGCATAAAAACCTCAAAATTAAATGCAGAATAGCAGAAATAGTAAATGCATCCTTCTCAGATCATGATGCAGTAAAACTCACATGTAATATAAGGCCAGGAGAAAATAGACGAAAAGTAATTGGAAATTAAATAATCTAATCCTGAAGAATGAATGGGTGAGAGAGCAAATTATAGACACAATCAATAATGTCATCCAGGAGACTGACAATAATGAGACAACATACCAAATTTTGTGGGACACGGGTATAGCGGGTATAAGGGGTAATTTTATATCTCTAGATGCTTACTTGCATAAAACAGAGAAAGAGAAGATCTATGTGATTTTATGATTATTATATGATTATTGTGATTTTGTGATTATTATGAAAGATAAACTGAAAAAGAAATTAGAGGTAGAAAAGGGATAACACTGGAAGAAGAGGAAAAGGAGGTAAAATAAGGGAAATTACATCACATGTAGAGGCAAAGAAAACCTATAATGATTGAGGGGAAAAAAGGGAGGGGGTTGAGAATTGGGTTAATCCTCATCTCATCAGATTTGGCTCTGAGGGAATAATAGACGTACTTATAAGGAAACAGGAAGGAAAGGCAGAAAAAGGGGTGGGTGGGGCTCTGAAGGGGAAGGATTGTTTGAAGGAAGTGGTTATCAAAAGCAAAATAGTAGGAAGGAGGGAAAGGGGATAAGAAAGAGAAAAGCATAAGCTAGGGTAAATAAGATGGCAGGAAATACAGAATTAGTTATTTTTACTTTGAATGTGAATGGAATGAACTCTCCCTTAAAGCAGAAGCAGATAGCAGACTGGATTAAAAACTAAAATCCAACAATATGTTGTATAAAAGAAACCCATCTAAAACCTAGAGATACATACAGGGTGAAGGTAAAAGGCTGGAGCAGAATCTATTATGCTTCAGGCGAACAAAAAAAAAAAAAAAAGCAGGGGTAGTAATCCTGATCTCAGACCAAGTAAAAGCAAAGATAGACTTAATGAAAAGAGACAAAGAAGAAAACTATATCTTCCTAAAGGTACCATAGATAATGAAGCAATATCAATGCTAAACATATATGCACCAAGTGGAATAGCATGGAAATTCCCAGAGGAAAATTTCAGAGAGATGCAAGAAGAAATAGACAGCAAAACTATAATAGTGGGGGATCTCAACCTCCCTCTCTCAGAACTTGATAAATCAAACCACAAAATAAATAAGAAAGAAGTTAAGGAGCTAAACAAAATGTTAGAAAAGTTAGGTATGATAGATCTTTGGAGGAAATTACATGGAGACAGAAAGAAGTTTACTCTTTTCTCAGCAGTCCATGGAACTTATACAAAAATTGATCATGTGTTAGGACACAAAAACCTCAAAATCAAATTCAGGAAGGCAGAAATAATAAATGTATTTTTTTCATATCATGACAGAATAAAAATCACATGCAATATAAGGCCAGGAGGAAATAGACCAAAAACCAATTGGAAACTAAATAATTTTATCCTAAAGAATGAATGAGTGAAAGAGCAAATTATGGACACAATTACTAATTACATCCAAGAGAATGACAATAATAAGAATGACAATGAGAATAACATACCAAAATTTGTGGGATACAGCTAAAGCGGTAATAGGGGGAAATTTTATATCTCTAGATGCTTATTTGAATAAAATAGAGAAAGAGAAAATCAATGAATTGGGCTTGCAACTTAAAAAGCTAGAGAAAGAACAAATTAAAAACCCCCAATCAAATACCAAACTTGAAATCCTAAAAATAAAAGGAGAGATTAGTAAAATTGAAAGTAAAAAAACTATTGAATTAATAAATAAAACTAAAAGTTGGTTTTATGAAAAAAGCAACAAAATAGATAAACCTCTAGTTAATTTAATTAGAAAAAGGAAAGTGGAAAATCAAATTGTTAGTCTCAAAAATGAAAAGGGAAAACTTTCCACCACTGAAGAGGAAATTAGAGCAATAATCAGGAGTTACTTTGCCCAACTTTATGCCAATAAATTTGATAACCTAAGTGAAATGGAGGAATATCTACAAAAATATAGATTGCCCAGATTAACAGAAGAGGAAATAAATTACTTAAATAGTCCCATTTTAGAAAAAGTAATAGAAGAAGTCATTAATCGTCTCCCTAAGAAAAAATCCCCAGGACCAGATGGATTTACATGTGAATTCTACCAAACATTTAAAGAACAATTAACTCCAACATTATATAAACTATTTGAAAAAACAGGGAATGAAGGACTCCTACCAAACTCCTTTTATGATACAGACATGGTACTGATATTTAAACAAGGTAAAACAAAAACAGAGAAAGAAAATTATAGACCAATCTCCTTAATGAATATTGATGCAAAAATCTTAAATAAAATATTAGCAAAGAGATTACAGAAAATCATTCCCAGAATAATACACCATGACCAAGTAGGATTTATACCAGGAATGCAGGGATGGATCAATATTAGGAAAACTATTAACATAATTGACTATATTAATAATCAAATTAACAAAAAATATGATAATCTCAATAGATGCAGAAAAAGCATTTGATAAAATCCAACATCCATTCCTATTAAAAACATTAGAGAGTATAGGAATTAATGGACTTTTCCTTAAAATAGTCAGTAGCTTCTATTTAAAACCATCAGCTAGCATCCTATGTAATGGTGATAAACTGGAACCATTCCCAATAAGATCAGGGGTGAAACAAGGTTGCCCACTATCAGCATTACTAATCAAAATTGTGTTAGAAATGCTGGCCTGGGCAATAAGACAAGAAAAAGAGATTAAAGGAATTAGAGTAGGTCATGAGGAAACCAAATTATCACTCTTTGCAGATGATATGATGATCTACTTAGAGAACCCTAGAGAATCAACTAAAAAACTATTAGAATTAATCCACAACTTTAGCAAAGTTGCAGGATACAAAATAAATCCACATAAATCATCAGCATTTTTATACATCACCAACAAAATGCAACAGGAAGAGAGACAAAGAGAAGTTCCATTCAAAATAACTATCGATAGTATAAAATATTTTGGAATATATCTGCCAAGGGAAAGTCAGGATCTATATGAGCAAAACTACAAAACACTCTCCACAAAAAGAAAGTCAGATCTAAACAACTGGAAAAACATCAAGTGCTCTTGGATAGGTCGAGAGAATATAATAAAGATGGCAATACTACCTAAACTAATCTATTTATTTAGTGCTATACCAATCAACCTCCCAAAAGATTCTTTAACTGACCTAGAAAAAATAACAACAAAATTCATCTGGAAAAACAAAAGGTCAAGAATTTCAAGGGAATTAATGAAAAAAATGCAAATGAAGGTGGCCTAGCTGTACCAGATCTAAAACTATATTATAAAGCAGCAGTCACCAAAACCATTTGATACTGGATAAGAAATAGAGTAGTGGATCATTAGAATAGGTTAGGTTCACAGGACAAAATACTCAATGACAATAGTAACCTAGTGTTTGATAAACCGAAAGGCCCCAGTTTTGGGGATAAAAACTCACTATTTGACAAAAATTGCTGGGATCATTGGAAACTAGTATGGAAGAAATTAGGCATTGACCCACACCTAACATCATATACCAAGATAAGGTCAAAATGGATTCATGATCTAGGCATAAAGAATGATATTATAAACAAATTAGAACAATGTAGGATGGTTTACCTCTCAGACCTGTGGAGGGGGAAGGAATTTGTGACCACAGAAGAACTAGAGGTCATCATTAATCACAAAATAGATAAGTTTGACTATATCAAGTTAAAAAGTTTTTGTGCAAACAAAATGAATGCAGACAAGATTAGAAGGGTAGAAGTAAACTGTGAAAATATTTTTACATCCAAAGGTTCTGATAAAGACCTCATTTCTAAAATATATAGAGAATTGACTCAAATATGTAAGAATTCAAACCATTCTCCAACTGATAAATGGTCAAAAGATAAGAACAGACTGTTTTCAGATGAAGAAATTGAAACTATTTCTGGTCACATGAAAAGGTGCTCCAAGTCACTATTGATCAGAGAAATGAAAATTAAGACAACTCTGAGATACCACTACACACCTGTCAGATTGGCTAAAATGACAGGAAATGACAATAATAACTGTTGGAGGGGATGTGGGAAAACTGGGGCACTGATACATTGTTGGTGGAACTGTGAACAGGTCCAACCATTCTGGGGAGCAATTTGGAACTATGCTCAAAATGTTATCAAACTGTGCATACCCTTTGACGCAGCAGTGTTTCTATTGGGCCTATATCCCAAAGAGATTTTAAAGGAGGGAAAGGGACCCATATGTGCAAAAATGTTTGTGGCAGCCCTTTTTGTAGTGGCAAGAAACTGGAAATTGAAAGGATGTCCATCAATTGGAGAATGGCTGAATAAATTGTGGTATATGAATGTTATGGAATATTATTGTTCTGTAACAAACAACCAACAGGAGAATTTCAGAGAGGCCTGGAGAGACTTGCATGAACTGATGCTGAGTGAAATCAGCAGAACCAGGAGAACATTATACAGAGCAACAAGACTATACAATGATCAATTTTGATGGACATGGTTCTCTTCAACAATGATGTGATTCAAACCAGTTCATATTGTTCAGCGATAAAGATAGTCATATACATCCAGAGAGAGGCCTGTGGGAACTGAGTGTGAACCACAACACAGCATTTTAATGCTTTCTGTGAATATTTCCATGCATTTTGTTTTTCTTCTTAGGTTGTTTTTTCTTCTTCTCTTTCTAAATCTGATGTTTCTTGTGCAGTAAGATAACTGTATAGATATGTATACATGTATTGTATTTGTCATATAATTTATCCTATTTAGCATGTATTAGATTTCCTGTCATCTAGGGGTGGGGGGTGGTGGGAAGGAGGGGAAAAGCTTGGGAAAAAAGGTTTTTCAAAGGTCAATGTAGAAAAATCACTCATGTGTTTTGTAAATAAAAAGCTTTATTAAAAAAAGAAAGAAATAGGAAACCTTTATACATTGAAAGTCTCCCAACTCATAAGTATAAGGCATTTTTTTTCAGAGATGCATTATTTCTCCTTGGGGATTTGTGCTTGGACTGTTCATCAGGCTTCTTCCCATTACTGTTAAAAAGTACCTTCTTAAGAACAGACCAGAGAATGAGATTTGGCTCTTCTGAGCACAAGAGGAATGGTACTTTTACTTCTCTCCAGAAAAAGGGTGCCACAAAGGAAGAAATGGTTAGAGATGACCAAAATAAAGGTTTGAGTGTGGAGTAAAAAATCATAATGGAAAAAGATTTTATATGTAAAAATAAAATAATTTCTGCCCACAAAAAAAGAATTCACCATTCACCTGCTGAAAGAGGCCCCAAAATTAAAATCCCAAGGAATATCATGGCTAAATTTCAGGACTATCACGCCAAGAAAAAGATATTGCTAGCAGCTAGAAAGGAACAATTCAAATACCAAGGAAGTATAATTAGAATCACACAAGATCTGTCAGCTTCCACATTGCAGGACTGAACAACCAGATATTCTGAAAGGCAAAAGAACTTGGATTACAGCCAAGAATAACCTATCCAGCTAGAATGAGCATTATCTTTCAGGGAAGAAGATGGACGTTTAATGATATAAAGGAATTTCACCCATTTCTAATGAAAAGACCAGATCTAAACAAAAAAATTGATCTCCAAACACAAAACTCAAGAGAAGCATAAAAAGGTAAAAAGAAAAGAACCCTTGAGAATCATATTTCTATTATGGGTATACTTAAAGAATGAGGGTATAATTTAATTTTACTTTGATAATATGCAAAAGAAACTAGAGGTAGAAGGGCTATCATACTAGGAAAAAGAGGTAAAATAAGGTTAAAAAAGGAGGTAAAAAGAAGGTAAAATCTCATAAGGAGGCAAAGAAAACCTATGAGCATTTGTGAATCTTACTCACAATAGATTGGGCTCTAAAAGATTATATCAGACACATTTGTTTTCACAGAGAAACTTGCCCCTCCTTATAGGGAAGTATGAGGGAAAGGAGGAAAAAAAAGGGATGGACAAATAGAAGGGAAAATAGAATAATTAGAGGGAAGGTGTAAAAAGGGGGAGGGGCTCTAAAGGGGGGAGGACTGTTTGTGGGAGGTGGTCATCAAAAGCAAAATCCTGGGGAGGGGGGAATGGAGAAAGGGGAAAGGAAAGAGAAAAACATGATTTGGGTAAATAAGATGTCAGAAAATACATAATTAGTTATTTCAACTGTGAATGTGAATGGGATGAACTCTCCCATTAAATGGAAGCAGGTAGCAGACTGGATTGAAAGCCAGAATCCTACAATATGTTGTTTACAAGAAACACATCTATAGCACAGAGAAACATACAGGGTGAAGGTAAAGGACTGGAGTAGAATCTATTATGCTTCAGGTGAACAAAAAAAAAAAAGCAGGGATGGCAGTCCTGATCTCAGAACAAATAAAATCAAAGGTAGATCTAATTAGAAGAAATAAGGAAGGAAACTATATTTTACTAAAGGGTACCATAGATAATGAAGCAATATCAATATTAAACATATATGCACCAAGTGGTATAGCATCTAAATACCTAGAGGAGAAATTAAGAGAGATGCAATAAGAAATAGACAGCAAAAATATTCTAGTAGGGAATTTCAACCTTGCTCTCTTAGAATTAGATAAATAAAACCACAAAATAAATAAAAAAGAAGTTAGGGAGGTAAACAAAGTGTTATAAAATTAGGTATGATAGATCTTTGGCAAAAAATTGAATAGGAGTTTACTTTTTTCTCAGTAGTTCATGGAACGTATACAAAAACTGACCATGTCTTAGGGCATAAAAATCTCCAAATCAAATGCAGAAAGGAAGAAATAATAAATGCATCTTTTTCAGATCATGCTGCAATAAAAATCACATGTAATATAAGGCCAGGAGAAAATAGACCAAAGTTAATTGGAAATTAAATAATCTAATCCTAAAGAATGAATGGGTAAAGGAGCAAAACATAGATACAATCAATAATTTCATCCAGAAGAATGACAATAATGAGACAAAATACCAAAATTTGTGAGATACGGCCAAAGTGGTTATAAGGGTTAATTTCATATCACTAGATGCTTACTTGCATAAAATAGAGAAAGAAGAGATTAATGAATTAGGCTTACTTTAAAAAGAAAGCTAGGGAAAAACATTAAAAACCCTCAATTAAACACCAAATTGGAAATTCTGAAAATAAAAGGGGTGATTAATAAAATTGAAAATAAGAAAATTATTGAATTACTAAATAAAACTGAGAGTTGATTTTATGAAAAAAACAAAAAAATTGATAAGCCTTTAGTTAATTTGATTAGAAAAACAAAAGAGGAAAATCAAATTGTTAGTCTCAAAAGTGATAAGGGAGAACTTTGCACAAATGAAGAGGAAATTTGAGCAATATTTAGGAGTTACTTTGCCCAATTTTATATCAACAAAATTGATAATCTAAATAAAATGGAAGAATATCTACAAAAATATAAACTGCCCAGGTTAACAGAAGTGGAAATAAATTACTTAAATATCCCCATTTTAGAAAAAGAAATAGAAGTTATTAATCAACTCCCTAAGAAAAAATCTCCAGGGCTAGATGGATTTACATGTGAATTTTTCTAAACATTCAAAGAACAATTAATTCCAATACTATATAAACTATTTGTAAGAATAGGGAAAGAAGGTGTACTACCAAATTCCTTTTATGAAACAGATATGGTACTGATAGCTAAACCAGGTAGGGCGAAAACAGAGAAAGAAAACTATAGACCTATTTCCCTAATGAATATGAATGCAAAAATCCTAAATAAGATATTAGCAATAAGATTACAGACAGTCATCCCCAGGATAATGCACTATGAACAAGTAGGATTCATACCAGCAATGTAGGGCTTTTTCAATATTAGGAAAACTATCAGCATAATCAATTATATTAATAAACAAATTAACAAAAAAAACATATGATTACCTCAATAGATGCAGAAAAAGCATTTGATAAAATCCAACATTCATTCCTATTAAAAACTCTAGAGAGTATAGGAATAAGTGGGCTTTTCCTTAAAATGATCAGTAGCATCTAATTAAAACCATCAGCAAGCATTATATGTAATGGGGACAAGCTAGACCAATTCACAATAAGATCAGGAGTGAAACAAGGCTGCCACTGTCACCATTACTATTTAATATTGTATTAGAAATGTTAACTTTGGCAGTAAGAGAAGACTAAGACATTTAAGGAATTAGTGTAGGTAATGAGGCAATCAAATTATCACTCTGCACAGATGACATGATGGTACACGTAGAGTACCCTAGAAACTCATCTAAAAACTGCTAGAAACAATTCACAACTTTAGCAATCCACATAAATCCACATAAAGCATCAGCATTTTTATATATTACCAACAAAGTTCAGCAGCAACAGATACAAAAAAAATCCATTCAAAATAACTGTCGATAGTATAAAATATTTGGGAAAATATTTGCCAAGGAAGAGTCATGAAATATACGAATGAAACTACAAAACACTTTCCACACAAATAAAGTCAGACCTAATCAGTTGGAAAAACATCAAGTGTTCATGGGCAGGCCAAGCAAAATATAATAAAAATGACAGTATTAGCCAAATGAACATACTTATTTAGTGTCATACCAATCAAACTCTCAAGAAATTATTTTACACATCTAAAAAATATAATAGCAAAGTTCATTTGGAAAAATAAATGGTCAAGAATTTCAAGGGAATTAATGAAAAAAAGGCCAATGAGGGTGGCCTTGTTTTGCTAGATCTATAACTATATTATAAAGAAGCACTCATCAAAATCATTTGGTACTGCCTAAGAAATGTAGTAGTAGATCAGTGGCATAGGATAGGATCACAGAACAAACTAGGCAATAACTATAGCAATTTAGTGTTTGATAATCCCAAAGACCCCAGCTTTTGGGATAGGTACTCACCATTCAACAAAAATTGTTGGGAAAATTGGAAGCTAGTGTGGAAGAAATTAGGGCTTGACCCACACCTAACAACACATACCAAGATAACATCTAAATGGGTTCATGATTTGGATATAAAGAGTGATGTTATAAGCAAATTAGAGGAAAATAGGATAGTTTACCTCTCAGACCTGTGGAGATGGAATAAATTTATGTCCAAAGAAGATCTGAAACTCTTAATTGAACACCAGATAGATAATTTTGACTATATTAAGTTAAAAAATTTTTTGTACAAACAAAGCTAATGCAGACAAGATTAGGAAGGAAGCAATAAATTGGGAAAACATCATTACATTTAAGGGTTCTGATAAAGGCCTCATTTCTGAAATATATAGAGAATTGTCTCATATTTATAAGAATTTAAGCCATTCTCTGACTGATAAATGATCAAAGGATATGAACAAACAATTTTCAGATGATGAAATTAAAACTATTTCTAGTCATATGAAAAAATGCTCCAAATCACTATTGATCAGAGCAATGCAAATTAAGACAACTCTGAGGTACCACTACACACTTGTCAAATTGGCTAAGATGACAGGAAAAGACAATGACAAATGTTGGAAAGAATGTGGGAAAACTGGGACACTGATACATTGTTGGTGAAACTGTGAACGGATCCTGCCATTCTGGAGAGCAATTTGGAGCTATGCTCAAAAAATTATCAAACTGTACATACCCTTTGACCCAGCAGTTTTTCTATTGGGCTTATATCCCAAAGAGATATTAAAGGAAGGAAAGGGCCCCACATGTGCAAGAATGTTTGTGGCAGCCCTTTTTGCAGTGGCTAGAAACTGGAAACTGAATGGATGCTCATCAGTTGGAGAATGGTATATGAATATTATGCAATATTATTGTTCTATAAAAAACATCCAGCAGGATGATTTCAGAGAGACTTGGAGAGACTTGCATGAACTGATGCTGAGTGAAATGAGCAGAACCAGGAGATCATTATACACGGCAACAACAAGACTATATGATGATTAATTCTGCTGGACATGGCTCTCTTCAACAATGAAATGTTTCAAACCACTTCCAATTGTTCAGTGAAGAAAGCCATATACACCCAGAGTGAGGGCTATGAAATATGGACCACAGCCCAACATTTTCATACTTTCTATTGATGTTTGCTTGCATTGTGTTTCCTTTCTCAATTTTTTTCTTGTAGATGTGATTTTTTCTTATACAACAAGATAAGTGTGGAAATATGTATACATATATTTTATTTGTCAAGTATTTTAACATAATTAACATGTAGTGGATATCCTGCCATCAAGGGGAGGGGTGGAGACTGGGGGGGGAATTTGTAATGGAAAACTTTGAAACGTTCAATGTTGAAGAATTACCCATACATATGTTTTGCAAATAAAAAGCTTTAATAAAGAAAAAAAAAGAAATAGTGTACTTGATCAGTGGAATAGAATAGGATCACAGGACAAACTAGGCAATAACTATGGCAGTCTAACATTTGATAAACCCAAAGACCCCAGCTTTCGGGAAAAGAGCACACTATTGGACAAAAACTTCTTGGAAAATTGGAAACTACTGTGGAATAAATTAGGGCTTGACCCACACCTAACAACACATACCAAGGTAAGATCTAAATGGGTTCATGATTTAGATATAAAGAGTGAT
>JAJPUD010028537.1:0-14608 GCA_023553655.1 Myrmecobius fasciatus
CCCAGTTCTCTATTCACTATTCCACTTAGGTAATATCACTACTGTGCTGCTAACTTTAGCCTTGACTGATACTACCTCCCTCAGCCTCCTCTTCTTTCTGACTTGGAGAACTGGAGGGTGGAATATCAAAATCCTCTCAATGCTTTCCTATATAGAGGCAGAAGCTTTGGGGCTCAATCCACTATGCATCTGAAGTCTTATCTGTTTTTTTTCCCAACTCTATGGAACCAGATACCTTTTGCTGGTTACTTCCTTTTGTGTCTTACATCTCCCCCTTAGATTATAGTATGCACTTAATTAATGTTGATTGGACTAGATGAGTTTCACAGAAAGGCATAGATGGGCTGAAATCTGCATAATTGCAAATAAAGTACTAATTGATGAGTCCCCAGTTTAGTTTGAGTGTTATGTATTTGAGGGAAAAGCAGGCAGATTTATAACCCATCTCTCATTTGCAAGCCTGCCCAAATTTCTGTGAAATAAGATGACTGATCAAGATTACTAAATTAGAAAGTATTAGAAGGATACATTTGAACCCAAGTCTTCATGGCTCCAAGACTGCCAATCTTCCCAGTAGTACTATACTCCTATTATTATATCTTGTTTTTAGGATGTCAAACCAGATTTCTAGTGCCAAAACACTGAATTAACACATTGTCAGCACAATTTTATGTTCATGTTAAACAAGTTATAATTCTATCCACTAAATATTTTTAAATCAGCTATTATATTCATAATAGAGCATCTAGATGGTACAATGAATAGAACCTGGAGTCAAGAAGCCCTGAGTTCAAATTTGGACTTAGACACTTCCTAGCTCTATGGCCCTGGGCAAGTCAGTTAACCCTGTTTGCCTCAGTTTCTTTATCTGTCAAATGAACTGGAGAAGGAAATGCAAATTACTCTAGCATCTTTGCCAAGAAAATCCCAAATGAATTCATAAAGTGTTCAATATGATTGAAATGACTGAATTACAGAAACTTTCATAATAATGTATTAAAACTAAAAATACAAAGATGAAAGATACCACAATCTTTACTCTTAAAGTGTTTGCTATTTACTAGGGCTATAGAAAAATAATTATGATGCCTGGGAAGAATTTATTTTGGTTTATTCTGGGTATTATTTTGGTAGGTACTAAAATGATGGACTGAAAAAAGGAAAACCTCAAAGAAGGGAGATGAGTTAGAAGGCAATTATTACATTCTTGATGTAATATGATGAAGGCCTAATCTAGGGTAAAATTAAAAGCAATTGGAAAGAAGGTGTCAGATTTTAGAAATATTATGGAGACAGAATCTAAAGGACTTGGTGTCTATATAGTGGAAGAGAGAGAAGAAGGGTGAAATAAGATTGAAGCCTGGCCACCTAAAAAGATAGTTTTGCTATAAATGAATAGAAGGGAAGCTTTAGAGCAGAGGATGATGATTTCAGTTTTGTAATGTGGAGTTTAAGGTGCTGGGAGGATTTCAGAGTCATGATATGCAGCATACAGAGATGTAGGACTGGTATACAGGGGAATTTTTTAGATTGGGGAAAAAATGAGAGTTATACTCATGGATAATTGAAACTATGTAAGTGGATGAAGTAGCCAAAAGAGTAAATCTGAAAAGAGGAGTCAATACTTAAAAAATTTCCACTTAGGGGGAAGGGCAAAACAGGATAATGATGAATTATCAAGAACTGGGGAACACCTGGAAAAAGAGGAAAATTAGAGAATCAGAAAAGAATAATGTCACTGAAGTCAAGAAAGCAGAGAGTGGCTAGGATTAGTTAAACCATGGTGATAAATACTATAGAGTAGTCAATAAGGTTAAGAAATGACAAAATACATTACATTTATTTTTAAGAGGTCATTGATAAATTTGGGGAGCAATTTCAATTTAATTCAAATAATGAGTCAAAATTTTGCTAGACAAATTCGAATTGCATAAAGGTTGTTTTACACATTTAAGTTAATAAGAATTATCTTAAGAGGGTATGAATAGACTTTTTGCACCTCAAGATACCTCTTAGGAAAAACTGATGTCTCTATGAAGACCATTGGGTCAAATTTCATTGTTCAGGATATGAGTAGTAAATCAGCTATATGTCAGGAAAACCTTGTGAGAAGGTTGAACTTGATTTTTAATCAGCAGGCAATGGTCCAATCATTTAAATAGCCAGGCTTTATATTTAGACAGCAATGAGGCATTTTTGGAAAACATTACTGATTTTACCTTTAAATAGAATAGCAAGCCTGAGACAGAAAAATGAAGTATTCACAATGGCTTACAATAATAGGAAGGATTGTAAGATATGAAAACACATGGTTATAAGATAGAAAGAGATCCCTCATGTCTATTTCCTTTCCTTAAGTAGAACATCACCTGCTCTTCTACCCCTATCTCACAATATACTTTTTTTAGAACTACTTACCAAATTGAAAGGAAAGGTACATTAAGCAGGAATAAAGATATTTTTAAAAAGGTCAGAGGAATTTTGCTGTATGTATTTCTATTATACTCCATAGGGGAAAAGGGAAAGACAAGAAAGGGGTTATATAGTTTTAGATATTTCATTTTGAAACTATGAAAGTAGATGAAATAGCCAAAGGAGTAAATCTGAAAAGAGGAGTCAAAGATACTTAAGAGATTTCCTCTTGGGGGAAGACGAAAAACAGGATAGTGACGAATTATCAAGATATTGGGGAGCAACTGGAAAATAGGAAAATTAGAGAATCAGAAAAGAGTAATGTCACTGAGGTCAAGAAAGTGGAGAGTGGCTAGGATTTAGTTGAGTGGTTGGGTAGTTATTAGTTGTATGTGTCAATTTACTGGGTAAAGTTCCTTTGGGAAAATTTACTAGACTGTCCTATCTTTACACTCACTAAGACTGCAGCTTAATAATTTTCCAATGCCTGAAGATTATATTTGGAACTAGCATTTATCTGGAGTATGTATATCTAACATATAACATGATCTTATAAAATGAATGGATTAATGAGTGAATTAATATAGGAAAGTTTTGAAATTATTTTTCTAATATAAGAATTTTTCTCTCTTTGAGGTATCCAAGACGTTATTTACTGATTATACACAGATCCTCCTGCATTCTTAAATGGACTAAAGCCTAGTTACATACTCATATAACACACACACACACACACATACACACACACAGATTTTTTTTCCTTTACTACTTAAATAATGGTGAATTATGATTTAATTATTTAGATAAAAGAGAAAGCATGGCTTAATGGAAATATCATTAACCCTGGAATTACAAATTCTGGGTTTAAGACTCAGTTCTGACTTTGAACAAGCCTCCTATCTTCTAGAGTCTCTATGTAATAGAGAATAGGAATGTAGAATAGGAATAAGAATACCTACCTCATAGGTTTGTTTTGAGTATTGACTGATATAAAAGATATGGGAAAGTGATTTTTAAGTTGTAAAGCATGTATTAAAATCATAGTTACTATTATTGTTGTTATTTTAGAAACCTTTAAAATAATGAAGAAAATTATGTCGATCAAAATATTACTCATTCCTCCAAAGTTTGGTAGCTTAAAGAAGAAATGCAATCTTCCATTAAAACAATTTGTATCTGTAAATATCATCCATAAT
This sequence comes from Myrmecobius fasciatus, assembly GCA_023553655.1. Lineage (NCBI taxonomy): Eukaryota > Metazoa > Chordata > Mammalia > Dasyuromorphia > Myrmecobiidae > Myrmecobius > Myrmecobius fasciatus. Next base: position 3,609 of record JAJPUD010028537.1, read on the forward strand.
GAAATGTTTTTTTCAGGGTTATGATTTTTTAAAATCTTGGCATTCTCAGCTGTGTTATCCTCTCAATCCATATCTTTTTTGCATTCCAAAGCCTTGTCCTGTGCATACTCTTATGGCTATGCATATGCATAAATGTCTTCCCATATGTTTATCCTACAGAGAAAGAAAAAGAAATTCCTGGGGGGTATTTGTGAGTATCTCCATGTGGAAATATGTTCTTTAGGCATTTGTGCATAGTATTTCTTTTTTTTTTTCTTTCTTTTTTTTAATTTTTATTTTATTTGAATAACATATGTGTGGGTAATTCTTCAACAATAACCCTTACATAGCTTTCCGTTACAAATTTTCCCCCCAACTCCCCACCCCTCCCCTAGATGGCAGGATATCCACTACATGTTAATTATGTTAAAATATTGGCAAATCGAATATATGTATACATATTTCCAAACTTATCATTGGTGTGCAAGAAAAATCTTATCTACACGAACGATATATCAGATAAAGGAAACACAATGTAAGCAAACATCAATCAAGGAGTATGAGAATGTTATGTTGTGGTCCACATTTCGCATCCCTCTCTCTGGGTGTATATGGCTTTCTTCAGTGAACAATTGGAGGTGGTTTGAAACATTTCATTGTTGCAGAGAGCCATGTCCATCAGAATTGATCGTCATATAGTACTGTTGTTGCTGTGTATAATGATCTCCTGGTTCTGCTCATTTCACTCAGCATCAGTTCATGTAAGTCTCTCCAGGCCTCTCTGAAATCATCTTGCTGGTCATTTCTTACAGAACAATAATATTCCATAACATTCATATACCATAATTTATTCAGCCATTCTCCAATTGAAGGGCATCTATTCAATTTCCAGTTTCTAGCCACTACAAAAAGGGCTGCCACAAACATTCTTGCACATGTGGGGCCTTTTCCTTCCTTTATGATTTCTTTGGGATATAAGCCCAATAGAAAGTGCATAGTATTTCTTATACCCAATATTAAGTAAAATGATTTGACAATTACCTAATTTGATGGGGCCATGGTGGAGACTGGACAGTATTCACACTTCCAATAAAATTATATAGAAGCAAAATGTATAAAAGAATGAACTGTCATTTTCTGGTAATAAATATAATTACATAAACATATACCATTATTCATATATATATGTATATAGAATGTACTCACGTACATTTATGGCCATATTTCATTAGCACTCAGCACAATGCTTGGCACATGGTAAGAAAGGGTATAGAATTAAATAGGTATATAGTTTTATTATTTACAACTTTATTTGACATTAATGTTGGCATTAGAGTGATCCTGGTTTCTCAAAGGCTGTGCTAAACAGATAAGTTCTGATCATACTAAATTAGAAAGGATTTGAGTACTGGCACCAGGAAGGAAGTCCACCTGATTTCTCATGATCAGCCTTGTTAAAAATCTCAGCATCACAGTAATATCATAGCATTAGTAGGACTATCCTAGTAAATGTTTTAATAACTGGTTCTTCTCAAATGTAATCTCTGTTATTAATTCTTAGCCTATTTCTGAGTCATAAATACTCATACTAAAATTGTAACAATAAGGAGAGATAGAGACAAGGGGAAGTTAGAAAAAGAGAGACAAAAAAGAAAAGAGAGGGGGGGAAGGAGGGAGGAAGAGAGAGAAAGAATCAGAGAGAGAGAGAGAGAGACAAAGGGAGAAAGAGAGAGACAGAGGGAGAGGAAAAGGAAGAGGGAGAAAGGGAGGAAAGGAGGGAGGGAGACTAAAACTGGACTCAATCTCTACTACTAGGTGACAGTTTTTCACTCTTAAGTGGTTGATTAAGAATGAATTCACTTCAGTAGAGAAAATATTCCCAACATGAAATCAAAGATCTTTTTTTAAAAAAAAAAGGATATACATATCACCTGTTAAGAGACCTTAATTCTCTAATAGTATATAATTATCCAGAATTCTCACAGGTAGTAAATAATGCTGGTGCTAACTTCTCATTGAAATTATAATAGCTAAATGTCTAATATTTGGAATGGCATTGTTGTATGATAGAAAACACAAAAGATCAAAAGTCCAGAGTGCAAATAAATCATGGTTTTGAAAATTGGGACTTTGGACAAGTTATTTAACTTGCTTCTGCTATGATTTTGTCATTTGTAATTGTGAGCAATAATCACAGCAGCACTCACCTTACAGGCTATTGTGAAGATCAGGTGAAATAATTTATAGGAAGGGCTACATAAAGGTCAGCTGTATTACTCATCCTGTTTTAGTCACTTACTAGACAAACTGTGCCTGTATGGGGCAAATCACTTAACCTTTTGTGCTTTCAGGTTCCTCTTCTATAACACAGAGATAATAATACTTGTAGTATCTCTCTCAAAGGGTTGCTGTGAGCATCAGTTGAGACAAAGCATATAAAACACTTTGTGAATCATAATGTACTATGTAAATGGAAGGCTTTATTGTTGTTTTATAATATTTGAAATTCCCTTTCATAAGGAAAGGTTATTAAGTTTATTCTGGTGAATTTCAAAATTTAGTAGGAAAAGAGCCAGCACCTCAATGGGGGGGGTAGGGGTGGGTTATGGTATTCAATAATTTATCCTAGTTATTAGTATTAATTAGGAGTTATTGTTCATCATTAGTTTTTTTTTATTAAAGCTTTTTATTTGCAAAACATATGTATGGGTAATTCTGTAACATTGACCCTTACAAAGCTTTCTGTTACAAATTTTTCCCTAGTCCCCACCCCTCCCCTGGATGGCAGGAAGTCCACTACATGTTAATTATCATCATTAGTTTTTAAAGAGAATTAATGACATTAAAGTATGATGTTTTGACTTGTACATGAATTAGATTTAAATGAGGTTGATTTGCACAGTCACTAAGTTGTTAGCGTCATTTACTTTTTCATAGTCATTGCAGTGGCAAGCAAAAGTCAGCATGAGGGGTGACGGCCCAGGATGCAGTGGATGACCTTTGTATTTTATGTCTTACCAAATTCTAAACCAAATTTCTAAACTAAGTGTCTTACCAAATTCTTTTTTATAGCTTCTGCTTTAGTCACTTTCATGGCCACTGGAACAAATTATTCTCATTCACCCATTTTGTTGGGAAAGTCTTCACAAGCTTAGGGTAGATATCCCCCTAATTTATTAATTGGTATGAGGTCTGTTGGTTACCTTCAAGACAAGTTTATAGGATTTTACTCCTAGGCATACTATACCTTCTTAGAACCATGGGTGAGAGTTGGGTGAAGGTGGACAACCCTAAAGAGGACTCAGCAAGCCCTTTTACTAGTGGTGCTAATCCTCCCTTAATACCTCAGAAATAAATAGCCAAATTTTAAATTATATAAGCATCAGTGAGCCCTCATTTTTCTTATAATCATAACACATATAAATACCAGAAAAAAACAAATACAAGATCTTGAAATTTTTTTGTTTTAATTCATTTACATTACTATCTTAGTAAAATGGCATATCTCTTTTTCTTTATCTTATAAAATTGTTACCAGCAGATTTTCCAGCAACCCCTCTGGGCTTACTCAAGCCTAACTAACACAGGCACTAACAAACCGGGTCTCCAGAGAATCAGGTGCAAAGTCAAGGGTAATCCTCATGAATTCCTGTTACTGGTGTGTCATATTGGATAGGGAGGATCACTCACTTAACTCACTCATTCACTGGATTCTGCAGGATGAGTCAATCTACTAGATTTCTGGGACTTCTAAAAATCAGTTCCAGACTCTTAATCAACTTGGTGATACAACACATTCTGTTTCTGCAAAAAGCCTCCCCTTTTTGACTCAGGGCCTTGGTGACAAAATTAATCCCTTTTACTTAGTAGATGGGAAGGGTCTGGAGTCACTTTTTATATAAAACTTTCTGGTTTGTAGGTGGTTTTCCTCTGGGAGGGGCTCTACTTTTCCTAATGATTGACAATTCCAGTTACACTTCTCCAATTTCCATCTGGAATTTAGGGAAATGAGTATCTAAGATTAAGGTATGGAAGTAGTTTATATCCTATATCCCATACTTTAGCCATTGTTTCTGAGTACCTTTTCACATACCTGGAATCTCTTTAACCTCAGATCCTTTTTAAGTTTCCTTTACATTTTTAAAGGGCTTTCCATTTACATTGAGAAGTCTGTTTTTTGTTCCTTCTTAGTAAAACTTTGTTGAAGTACATTAGGGTATATACCCCTTGCACCTTACAGTGCTATCTTTGGAGCTAGTGATCTTACATTTGAAACCTAACTTTGCCATTTATTATCTGTATGACTCTGGAAAAATCAATTAGCCTTTGTGGGCCACCAGTAAAAGGAGGGAATTGTATTAAATGACCTCAAGTACCCAACATTTCTAACTCAGTGATCTTATAAGATTTAACTCATGAGCAATTTTTTTTTTGTCTAGAAGTGTTTTGGTAAAGGAGTCCTGCCAAATTCCTTCTATAACATAAAAATGGTACTGATACCTAAACCAGGAAGAACCAAAACAGAGAAAGAAAATTACACACCAATCTCCCTAATGAATATTGATGCAAAAATTTTAAATAAAATATTAGGAAAGAGATTACAGCAACTTATTAGCAGGATAATACACTATGATCAAATGAGACTTATACCAGGGCTGGTTCAATATCAGGAAAACTATTATCATAATTGACCATATCAATAATAAAACCAACAAAAATCGTATGATAATCTCAATAGATACAGAAAAAGCTTTTGACAAAATACAGCACCCATTCCTATTAAAAACACTAGACAGCATAGGGATAGAGGGAACTTTTCTTAAAATAATAAGCAGTATCTATCTAAAACTAACAGCAAGCATTATTTGTAATAGAGAGAAGCTGGACACATTCCCAAAAAGATCAGAGGTGAAACAAGGATGCCCATTGTCACAACTATTATTCGACATTGTACTATAAATGTTAGCTTTAGTAATAAGAAAAGAAAAAGAAATGAAAGAAATTAGAATAGGCAATGAGGAAATAAAAGTATTACTCTTTGCAGATGATATGATGATATACTTAGAGAATCCTAGAAAATCATCCAAAAAACCTACTAGAAACAATTCACAGCTTTAGCAAAATTGCAGGATATAAAATAAAACCACACAATTCCTAAGCATTTCTATATATTAGTAGAACTGTGTTGGGTTTAGGGTACTTGCTATTATGGAAACTTCTTTCCCTTATGTAGATCACTGACTCCTCTAAAAGTGATAAGTTTAGTGGGAACATTAAGGTATTCTTGAATTACTATTTGTCATAGGCTAGTATGTTTCAGAGATAGTGCTTGGATCTAGATCTTATTTACTGTAAAATCAGCCCTAAATCTAGCACATCATTCTGTAGTGATAAGTATCAATCAGACACAAATTGAACTTCATTAAAAATACTGTTGTTATTGTATTTCATGCCAATTTACCATTATTAAATTTATGGTATCATAGAAAGATGTGGGGAGATGAGTCAGAAAACTTGAGTTTGAATTCTTCTACTTTCTAATTCTGTCACCTTTAACAGTTCATTTATTCTTTAGAGTATCACTTTTCTCATCTGCAAATGCAAATAATAATAGTTTCATTCACTGACACTCAAAGTTGTTATAAAGGAATTAATTACTTAGAAAAGTACAAAATGTCATCTAAATGTGAATGGTTTTGTTTTTGTAGTAGTTAAGAATACCACTCTGGATAAGTTGATTTAGCCTCTATCACAGATATGTCATTATAAGTAATAAGTAATAAATTATTTACAAATCAAAATCATTTTCCAGCCATAGTTTTTCATCTTGGCTTGTCCTTTGCAATAACAAATCTCACAGAATTACAGTATGCTAGCTTACATGGGTACTGCCAGAACTGCCAATAACTCCTCTTGGTATTGTGAATCTGCCTCAGGCAGTTGATGCTTTGGGAAAGTTTAATTAAAGCCTTTTGAAAAAATGTTACCACCAAACTAAAATGGACTTTAGGTTTTGTCACATTGTCTGGGGAAAACCCCCCCAACATATACTGCCTTAATAGGGAGAGATAGATGTGCTGGCCATTTTTGCTAATTTTCACTGTCACAAGTTGCTTGTCATAAAAAGAAATAGAGTAATTTAATCTAAAATTTGAAAACAAAAGAAAGACTAAACAATAAAGGAACCAAGTGATTCCTTTACTGGGTGATGAAATTAATGTTTTTATTTACCTTTGTCCCAATTCATGGTAAAATTAAATATGACTAAAACTTTAGTCAATAATTTGTATTAATTTTTAAATGTGTATATTTATAAATGTATATATATATAATTGTATGCATATATATGTGTGTATATATATATACATATAGACAGAGAGAGAGAAAAAGAAAGGGAGAGAGAGGAGAGAGAATAAAATGAAGAAAGAAAGAAAGGAAAAAAAGAAGGAAGAAAAAAGGGAGGGAGGGAGGAAGGAAGGAAGATAGAAAGACAATCTCTTGTATGAAATCTACAATGTAATTATGTAAGTTTTATAGGAGTGAAAAGCTAATGAAAACACAAAAATAAGCAATAATCTCCACATGAGGGGTATGAGTAAAATGGTACCTAAGCTCATTAAAGAAGTTGCTTCCTGCCTGGGGGAATCAGGAAAGCTTTCAGAGAAGAGGTGACATTTGAGATTGACCTTATAGGACAGGAAAGACTTTGCCACAAATAAATGTGTGTTGGTTATTCTAAGTAGAATATATTAAGTAAACTTAGTAATGAAGATAAAGAGTACACTGGTAAATGTTTAATGAAATCTTTGAAAAAATACATATAAATAAATGTAATATATTATACACATAAAACATTATTTGTATGTATTTGTATATATTTATACATAATCACATTACACATGTATGTATATGTGTATATATAGGTATGTATCTGTATATTTATATGTAAGTTTATATATTTATATGTGTACAAACACGTATAAATTATATATAACATAAACATATATAAAACCACAATACATTTTTAATTAAATCTATATTATTAACATTTTCTTAGGTTTAGTCAATAAATAAAACAATGAAAATGGTGAATAGTTCAGAATGATGGATTTACATTAGGGAATAGTGAAAGTTATGACTGAAGTGATTCACAGGCATAGAGTAGATTTAGGTGAATTTTAAATGACAAGTCTACAACATGGGGAGTTTTCTTGACCAGCTTGGGTAGTTATTAAAGAATTTTAAAAAGTCTTTTATGCTGTTGATAGTGATCTTGTTTAACCATATTTTTGTCCAGACTTGTGAACCTCGAATGTTCAGGGAAGAAACTTCCAACCATAAAAATCAGCAATTGTTCTTTAATAGTCTTCCAGACTTAAAGAATTGTCTGGGCTCTGAGAGGGTTAGCGCTTATTTAGGGTTACATAGTTAGAATTATTAGTAGGCTTTAAACCAAATCTTCCCGCCTTCCATATTGATGCTCTATCCTCCAAGACATAATAATTCTTTAGTAATGTTTTAGGGAGATTATTTGACCATGGTCTGTAGTCTCTATTTGAGTAGAGAGTAGAGAGGGATCAGTGAAACCATATGGTAGCTATAGGAAATGAAATGATGAGAATCAGAAAGAATAGGTTAGTGCCACTGGGAATGGAAAGGAAGGGAAAGATGTGAGATAAGGGAATTGGGCTTCATAATTTCTAAGGGTTTTTTTTTTAGCTCTAAATCTACGATTTTATGATCCTATGAAAATCACTGTGAAGGTAGAAGAGGCAGAATTTAGTTATTTTTATATGAGGGTGTCTGTATAGACAGACAGGGATGATTTGATGATGTCTTTAGATTGTTGTAAGATTGTAAGCCTGTATAAGTGGGACATAAGCAGTAGCATTAATCAAAATGACAATGGTCAGAAAGAGGAGATTAGTTTAAAAGAAGATGAGTAGTTTGACTTTATTCTGGTTGTATTTGAAGTATCAATAGGACATCCAGGGAGAAATGTCCAGCAGATCATTAGAAGACACATCAGGGAAAGAAGTACAGATTTACAAATTGTCTTTCCTTCCTTTCTAATTAAACATGTCAAAGAGGGACATATGGTGTAGCATATTGTGATTTTATCACCTACCCAAAGGCAAATCATAAGCTTTCTATAATGTTCCTTTGTTAGTAAAAATATTAATAATTTCCCAAAACTTTCTATCATGTAGATTGTTGCATTTTTAAATAACCATAAAAGATTTGTATTTTCAAAGTGATTTAAGGTTTATTTATTAATAAGCTTCCCTTTCTGACTTGTACTTCATTTTTCTTATCTTCAGAAACTTAAGAAAACAAATGGGGAAAGGGACATCAATAAAAGATTCTATAGAAATTCTTTTACTCTGCTGAATAAAATTTGAATGCCATTCAGAATCTTTCCCCCCAAACAAAAGAAAGATGTTCATGGATTCTTTGAAAAAAGAAGTAATATCTAACAAAGTCTTTCCTAATCAAAATATAGAATTTAGAAATGATCTGTTTACTCATTTTGTTCATCATAACATTAACCTGACAGAAATTATATTTGTTCTAGGTGTGTTTTTCCATCAAGATTATTTTTATACTCCTCTCAACTATTTCCCCCCTCTAAGGAAAATAAAATGTCTAATCTAAGGTAAAAAAAAAAAACCAATTCTTTCTTTGTTTCAAATACATGAACACTGCAATCTAAATAATCATTTAAAAGCAAGTAATATTTTAATATTATTCCATACCTTTAGACAGTGAAAAAAACAGTAATATTAAATGACATTATCTAAGAAAAAAGAAAATATTTGGAGCTCAAATCACATAGAATATATATATGTGTATATATATATGTATACATATTTTCACAAACACATTCATATATAAACATATATATATATATTTTTTTTAACCTTGGTCCATCTTTTATTTACTCTATCCTATTTCAGACAAATCATTTATTTTTTCATTCAGCTGCCATCCACAACAATAATTTAAAACCAGCTAATAGACATTATGGTTTGTTAGAACTGCTACCGATTAAATCTTAAGTGTCTAATACATACAAATATAAACAGAATGTAATTAGAGCTATTTAAAGAACCCATTTTTAACTTAGATTAACCATACTTTCCATTTGCTGAGGATAAACACTCATAAATGAAACCCATTGCTGAGCAAGAAGCAATTACTTCAGTTTAAAATATTAATATGTACCGCCTTTTAAAAAGCCATGGAAAATCATTTATGTACTGTATAGTACAGGCTCAAGCCATACCCAAAAGGAAGAATGGGATGGCATTCTGCATCCTAATTGAGGCCCAATCAGCTGAGGTATGGTATGTTCTTAGTCCTTTATGAACCCATTAAATTCCTAGCTTTCCACTATATCAGCTTCCAACATGATCTTCATCTGTGTGTTTAAATGTAATTTAAAACTGATGATTTTTTTTAAAGAACACACGCACGAAAAAAAGGGGAACATTACTGTTTAAAAATCAGCTTTATCAATGTGTTTCTACTGATAATTGGGATGGCTTTGTAATATAAACTAAAAACTGACTTACGGTAAATTAAATCTAGCCAGTCTGGGGAGAAAGAGATTGCGATATGTCCAGTCTATCCTAGCTACACATTATTCCCTCAAAATTCAGACACACAAAAGTACGTGCATGTTTCACAAACATGCAAAAATGCATAATCACATATACCACATTTAAAAAAAAAAGTCAAAGTGATTTCTGAGGCAAAAGAGGAACACTGAACCTTAACTTATTATGGGTACATGGCCTGGGGATGAAGACTTACAAGACTCCTCAGCTATGATTCTGAAAATTACTTTAATGATACTTGTCTTTATCATCTATACATAAAATTCAATAACCTCAATAAGCAATCTGTTGCTCCTTTTAACTGATTGTTTTTGAAGATACAACAATTCATTGCTTAACCCCAATTTTAGTACAAAAACAAGAGCCATTAACATCTTCTTGGATATTTATCTTAATATGATTTGACCAGTAAATAAATTCACTTTGTGTTTCGAGATGAATACATGAAAACCCCTCTGGCAAGATCATATCAATGCATTATTCTTATCCAAATCATAGAAAACCTCAATTTTCAGAGGGACAAAGCAGCAAAGTTAAAAGAAAACAAGTTCTGTGAATCTGAGCCTGTTCTTGGCCAGAAAAGGTTGTTTTTTGCCAGCCTCCTCACATCTTTTTCCTTCCTTCACAGAGGTGGCACCATGGCATCCCTAACAGCACTTTTCTAGGCCGTTTCCAATAATTCCCATCCTCATCATTATATATTTTATGATCTATTTCCTTAGAGATATGCTTTGTTATCTAATATGATAAAATAGTTTTCATCCTCACAATAAGAGACTAATGTTTAGTATGGGGCTCATCCCATAATGCTTTCTGGATACAAGGCCCAAAGGTATGAAATGATGGGCATTTCAAATGGAATCCAAAAGGAAAGATTGTCTTTTTCTCTTCCTTCCTTCCTTCCTTCCTCCCTTCCTCCCTCCCTTCCTCGTTCCTCCTCCCTCCTTCCCTCCCTCTCTCCCTCCCTCTCTCCCTTTCTCTCTCTTTCTTTTTTCTTCCTTCCTTCCTTCCTTCCTTGCTTCCTTCCTTCCCTCCCTTCCTTCCTTCCTTCCTTCCTTCCTTCCTTCCTTCCTTCCTTCCTTCCTTTCCTTCCTTCCTTCCTTCCTTCCTTCCTTCTTCCTCTTTCTTTCTTTCTCTCTTTCTTTCTTTCTCTCTTTCTTTCTTTCTCTCTTTCTTTCTCTCTTTCTTTCTTTCTCTCTTTCTCTCTTTCTTTCTCTCTTTCTTTCTTTCTCTCTTTCTTTCTCTCTTTCTTTCTTTCTTTCTCTCTTTCTCTCTTTCTCTCTTTCTCTCTTTCTTTCTTTCTCTCTCTCTCTCTTTCTCTCTTTCTCTCTTTCTCTCTTTCTTTCTCTCTTTCTCTCTCTTTCTTTCTCTCTCTCTTTCTCTCTCTCTTTCTCTCTCTCT
>JAJPUD010028538.1:0-14608 GCA_023553655.1 Myrmecobius fasciatus
TTTTTTTTTCTAATGAAATGTTTCACATTTTCTCCCAATATATCATTCCTTTGATTTTTAAAAATTATTTATTGGTGTTTTATAATGTCATTAACTTCCCCTTATCCAATTTAGATTTTTAAGGAATTATTTTCTTAAGTTTTTGGATATCTGTTTCCAATTGGTTGACTTTCTTTTCATAATTTTCTTGATTTTCTTGGGTTGCTCTTATTTTTTTTTCTTAATTTTTCCTCAACTCTTCTTATTTCATTTTTAAAGTCCTTCGTAAGGTATTCAAGAATTCTTTTGGAGCTTGTTACCATTTGACATTTTTCATTAAACTAGGCATGACTTTTTAAACTTCACTATTTTCTTCTAACTCTGACTTCAGATTTTTTCTATCATCACAGTAACTATCTGTGGTAAAGTTATTTCTCTTTTGTTTATTCATTAGTATTATAATTATTATTATCTTTATCAGCAGCAACAGCAGCATTATTAGCAGCTTATTATTATGGTCAAGTTCTAGTGCCCAGGTGAGGGGTATGATGCCTCAGGCTTCAGGTTTTTCTTACTGTTGTTTTCTGAATTCAGTCTTGGGGCCTGACTTCTGACACTCCTCCTTACCCTTGAGCTACAGCTAGGATCCCCAGCCACACTATCACCACAAATGATTTAATGATTGCAAGTTTCAATTTACTCTTCTACCCTGGAACCAAAACCAGGAACTACACTCTTTTGCAAGTGCCCACATTCAGCAGGGTCCCGTCGGTTTTACTACAACACTAATTAGGCATATACCTGCTCCATCTCACCCATAAACCATCAACCATGATCCAGACCATGTCTAATAAACACAATTGGGCCCAATATCTGTCAGCATCAGGATGATGCTTTAATCTTTCCCTACTCAACAGTCAGACCCACTCTCTGTGAAGTGAAAGTTCAGGCTTCCTCCAGATTTTGTTGTTTGTTAATTCAATGGAGTCTGCCTGGAGGTGTTTGCACTTCAGTCAGTTAGGTCTCTCCCGAAACTCCCCAGCTGTCTTTACCCTAATTTTAATTATTTCTTTTTTAGACACTTCCATTTGATGACCTCATCAGCTCCCATCAGTACCCACTGATCAGTTACCCACTTTGTGAAGTTGATTCCCAGATGTCCATCATATTAGCCCTAGTCTCTACCCTGAATTATAGTCCCATATCAACAACTGCATTTTTGAATGTCCCATAGACATCTCAAACTAACAGGCCTAAAAGAATTTGCTATATTTTTCTCCACAACTCATCCCTTTTTGGAATTTTCTTTTTAAATCAAGGACAATTTCATCCTTTCTGTCACTTAGATATACAATCTTCATGTCATTCTTGACAGTTCAAGTCACTTATTCCAGATAAATAATCATTAGCTAAATCTTATAATTCTGTTTCCAGAACCTATCTAGTATGTATTCCCTCCCCTCAGTTCCCATATCCAGTCTCAGTTCATTCCCTCATCAACTCCTGCTTGGATCATGATAATAATCTTCCTACTTGACCTGTTTACTTTAAAACTCTGTTCATCCTCATGCATTTCCTGTTGTCTCCAGGATCACATCTAAACTCTTCTGTTTGGCATTTTAATATCTTTGTAATCTTTCTTCTTTTCTAGTCTTATTTAAGATGATTTTAAGTTCTATTTAGTACTCCTCCACAATTGTCCAGTTCAGCAGTATTGATCTAGTTGCTGTCCCTCTTCTTTTGTATTATATCCTATTTCTGGAATCTACTTTTCTATTTCTGGAATAGGTATTCTGGTATTGAAATCCCTGATTTCCTTCAAGTACAAGATGAAGGTGGTATGGCTAGACAATGCTTTATCTAAAAGAGATGTAATAATTTTAATGAACTAAAAAGAAGTTCAATATGGTTGAAACAGTATGATATGGCAGTCAAAAAATTGTTAATGTAACCTTGCACATACTGTTTAAGAATAAAGAATTGTGGTCCTACATTATTCTGCCCTGATCAGACCACACATGGAATATAATGCTCAGTTCTGGGCAACACATTTTAGGAATGACATTAATAAGCTATAGAAGGTAAAAAGAAAGTCATCCAGAATGAGAAAAGTTGCAAGTTCATACTTTATGAAGTTAAGTTGAAGGATTTGAGGATTTTTAACTTGAAAAAGGGAAGATTGGAAATACAGAAGGGGATCAAAGGGACAGAATAGCTATCTTCAAGCATTTGAAGGGCTTCTGTGTAGAAGTGTGATAAGACCTCAGAAAACCAAACTTGAAACAATGGATGAAAGTGTTATAGAATCAAATTTAGAATTGGGGTAAGGAAAAATTAAAATTAAAACTTCCACAATTGGTAGATTTAGATATATGGGATACCTGAGGATATAGTAGGGTACTTCTTGAAGGCATTAAAACAAAGGTTAATACTTGTTGAGTAGGTCCTACAATGGATTATTTTTAGGTAGGTTTTGGATTGTATGTACAAAGAATTTCCTTGAAATTCTGTATTTCCATGGCTAATGATTAGAGGCAATTTAAATGGCAGATATAAAATTCAGAAGAGAGATCAGGCTTGTAGAGAAATATTTGGGACTCTCATTTGTAGAGGGAATAAGTGAAGTCATGTAAATAAGATGTCCAAAACCAAGTGAAGTGGTATAGGAAGAGAACACCAGGGACAGAATCTGGGAAGACACTCATCTTGAATGGTCAGGTAGATGATGAGGGCTGATCCAGGTAGGAAAACCAGTCCAACTTCAACAGTTTACAGATGAATAAATGGAGGCCCAGAAATGTGAATTTACTTTCCCAAGATGACAGAATAGAAAGGTTCAGAGCTGGAATTTGAATACATATTTTCTGTCTCCAAACTCAACAGTTGGTCTATTCCACTACACAAGTTGCTTTTAGTTGATTTAGGTCAAAGACAAGGGATTTGGCATTCCCATCCTAGAGAATGGGAAGCAAACTACCTGTGAATAATTAATTGTCTGGTTCATAGGCATATATTTTGTCTTTTAGTTTACTGATTTGCACATGTCTCAACAATGTGGAGTGGAAATCTTGGTTGTCTATAAAAGTGATTAATCTAATCTTGACAGATAATCTGCTTATTTCCTGCCCCAAAATATTTTTTTCAATTGGTTGCTTTTGTCTGTACTTTCTTCACGGCTGCCTGAGATTTCTTCATTTCCTGAATGTAGCTACAACTTTCACAGGTCAATTCTGTTCCTCAGAGGGACACAAAGTATGTTTACCATTTAAGAAATACCTCAGAAATCATATCATAGCTTTAGTACTGCTATTCTTTTTTTGCAATTGAGGGAAAAAGGGGGCTTAAAAGTTATTTCACTTGTGTCACACAAGATAATTTTATTTGCCCAAACTAGCGGTTCTTATTCTGTTTCCTTTTAAAGGGTTTCCATAACATTGTGCTATCAGGAGGGTTAGACTAACCTGGGGGACAAATGATCATTACCTTCTGTCCTACTGAGTAGCTTGTATTTTTTTTTTTCATCACTAGCACAAAATTTTGTTGAGTAAATGGGTGTTATGGTAGAGGTAAAGAGTGAAGGATTTGGGGTCAAGAAAGATAACAGTTCAACCCTCACCTGTTACTTACTACATTAGTTTCTTCATTTGTAAAATGGATATTCTTCTATTTACAATATCTATTTCATAGATCTGTTAGGAGGATACAATGAATTAATGTTTATGTTTGTTGATTTTCCTTTATTATTGAAGAAAACCAGACATCAGGGAGATGATGCCATGACATGCAAATGAATTGGATTTAAGAGGGGGACGGCTGTGCAAGGTTACCTGCCTCACTTTCCCCTCCAGAGTCATGTGGGTCCTGTGACCAGATATAGATAAGGATGACTAGAGATGGCCCTGGATGAAATAAGAGACTCTGGCCTTTTTAAGTTACAGTCTTGAATAGGTCCCAGTTTGACTGAGGCCATACCCATTCAGGAATGAAGCCTAGGTAGCAATTGATGTATAATCTTGAATCTATTGGATAATTATATATAGATGCACACACACATGTTTAGATGCACATATTATATATATGTACACATATACATGTATGCATATATCATATGTTAATGATTATGTTCATCTTGGAAAAATATGGAATAGGAGAATAAGTCCTGATTACTAACAGGCCATCATAGACTTTTTTTTTTAGAATTCTGACTTCAGCTAATAGTTTCTAAATATATACATAGCATATTCCTAAAAGAAAATTGTAGTATGACTGATTTGGATTTTGTTTTTGTTTTTGGCATGTTGCAATTGGGATTAAATGACTTGTCCAGAGTCACATAGTAAGAGTCAAATATCTGAGACCAGATTTGAACTACGGTCCTCCTGACTTTAGAGCCAGCATTCTATCCACCACACTACCCAGAAAATCTGTTTCAATATGTTTCTCACAAAGAAGGCTAGCAGGGCCAGAAGGGACAGATGACCTTGGCACTACTCTGGAATAAAAGAGAGAAAAACCAGATGGGAAAAGCAAGAACCCATATGTAGTCCCAACTGGTCAAAGTCATTTATTCTGAAACTGTGCATTGTGAAATGTAGTTGGAAAAACTTCAAAGAGATAGAGTTAATATGAATCAATGCATTAAGCTAAACTTAAATGAAGCATTTAAATGTTCAGACCATTAAATTTAATTATTTCCTTTTTGCTTGGAATGATAATATTGAATATGTAGAGATACACATCATGCCAAATCCTAGGTAGCTCTAATTTAAAGGATTTAGGATTGGGAGTGATCTAAGGATTTATCTAGTAGGACCAAAGCTTAAGCAAGGAAATTTTGCAGCTCAGGAAAACATCAAACATAGTGCCTTCTATTAGTGTCAGAGGCTGGAGCACATGCAGACATCACCCTGTGAAAGAGAACAGAGACCCCTAGCTCCCTGACACTTGTAAACCAAGACCCTAGGACACTACAGTCGATTGAAGTTGCTGCTGTAGAAGAAGCCACCAGACTAGTAGCTTCCCATTTTAAATAATTATTCTTTAAAAATTAATATTGTCAGCAATTTCTTTATTTCTATCATCCAAGAATCCTGAACACAGGGTGATGGAGATGGAATAGTAATTTCTATAGCAAACCTATAGTATATGTCCTTCAGGGGAAGAAAGTAGAAGTCACCATTTTCTCTTCTAGCTAATCCTTCTAACCTCCCCCCCCCAAAAAAAAAAGAGTATCCTGACCAAATGGTAGAACTGGAGAACAGTAACAGCTCAATCAGGAGATTGCAGGAAACAATATGCCCCAAATCACAGAAATTCTTTTAGAAACTAAAGATAAAAATAATAACAATAATATTTTTTAATAAATTAAAAAAGAGGGGCAGCCAGATGGCACAGTGGATAGAGTGCTGGCCCTGAAGTCAGGAAGACTTAAATTCAAATTTGCCCTCAGACATTTAGCACTTTCTAGTATGTTACCCTGGGCAAGTCACTTAACCCCAATTGCCACAGCAAAAAAAAAAAAAAAAAAAGAATAAATAAATGAAAAAGAAACAAAAGCTAAATTAAAGTGCAGCCAAATGGATTTCAAATCTTAAGACCCACAAATACTATAATTATAAGAAACCTAAAGGATCACCTTGCCAGCCTCTCACTTTATAGAGTCATGGTGTTATTATGAGTGATAGACCAGGAACTACTATGGCAGAAGAGTATGCTTGATTCTCAGTCCAAGGCTATATTAGACAGGTTGCTTATATTTGGGCTTTTGCCATATAGCTAAGATTCCCTCAAACATACTTGCTGGGCTACTTGGCATCAAAATTGAGAACAAACAGGTGAAAAGGAAAGGGAAGCTAGTTTCTTCTAATTGTATTCTGTCCCCTATAGCATCCTCCTCTTGGGGCACCAGCAACCTAAGCCTTGTTCCTGAAATGGCAAAGCAAAAAAATGAGTGGCAGAGGGAATATCAGAATTAGTGGGTTAGTGGGCAACATAGACTGTCTACCACTCATATTTACTGAATCATAGTCAGTAATATATGAAAAATTATGGGGAACAAGAAATGCTTCACAACTAGAAGGCAAATATACCAATTTTGAAAAAAAAAAAAGGATTAGGGTAAGAATAGAGTTTATAAGCCTTTCACAATGAGCTTGATTTGGATTCCTCAAAAAGAATGTATTCTTGAAAAAATAGTTATTGGTAAGCAATTCAGCTTTACATGATCCTCTGCTTTTGTTTTTATTTATGTGCTACTGACCCAACACAAGGGAATCACAAAACTGTGCTGATTGGAATCCATCTCAAATGTATGCTACTTAATCTCAAATAGTCCCTCACTAGAGCAAGATAATTTTTCTTCTCCTTCCTAATTATTTATCTATCCTATTCACCACACTTGCTGCTCAAAGCCTCATTCTCAAGCCTCTTAGTAAACTTCCCCTCCTTTATTTCAGCTGAAGGTCTTATCTCATACTTTACTGAAAAAAAAAAAGGCTATTAATGTCAAGTTCATTCTCCTCCCCTTCTTTTCAGTTCATTCTTCTTCCTACTTTACTCTTCCACTTCAGTTTCTGATAAAGATGTGGTCCTTCTCCCAGATGAGTTCTCTCTCTCTCTCTCTCTCTCTCTCTCTCTTCATATAAATATATATATATATATATATAAAATCTTCTCTCACTCTATATATATGTATGTGTATGTATGTATATATATATATATATATAAATAAATACTTTCTTTCAATCCAACTTCTCCAGTAGATTTCCCCCACCATTCTCCCTCTATCTCTCTTTGCCCTACCTCTTAGATTTTTCCTGTTGCCCAAAATATTTTCCAAGTCTCCTCCTCCTTTAAAAAAAACCAAACAAACAAACAAAAAAAACCACCCTTACTACATTCTCCCCCTTCTTATACCTGTTAGCTATTATCTATAATTTCTCCTTCCATTCTCAGCTAAACTTCTTAGAAAAAAACTGTATACATTCAATACCCCTGCTTCTTTTCCTTTCAATGGCTACTAAACATTTCAGTCTAGAACAGTAGAGATACCTAGTCTACATGGATTACCCAAAAAAAAGTAGTAAAGAGCAGTGTGATGATATAACTAGACAACCTTGACCCTTTTACATTAATGTAAATGATATAAATTGCCCTGACAATTATAAACTGGCCTTCATACACATGCCCTGCTCACACAAACTACTGTCACATTCCCCCACCTATTCTCTACATGTACCTTTTGTGCCTGTGCATCATCATGCATGTTGTCTTTGAGAATTTTGTTCCCAATTGGTGATATACTAGTGATTCTATTCTACATATGCTTGAGTTCTTTTCTTGGTAATTTATTTGCAATGCAAATAAAGATGAACTTTGAACTAATGTGAAAGATAAAACTGGTAAATGTAAACATATCAGTGAAGACTTTGGGGCTCTGAGTAGATGCTGATCTACATTAAAACCTCGACTTAAGATTTTCATGTGGAGGGAAAAACATATGAATGGGGTTACATATGTGGGATTTTTATTAAGGAATAGAATATCAGAATATTAAAATGGCAAATGTTTTAAATTCAGAATGAGATAAAGGAGAATGGGGTGGGAGTAGAAACTGTAGAATTGTCAAAAAGGAAAATATTGACAACTTTAAAGAAAAGAATTTCAGGGGCAGCTAGGTGGCTCAGTAGATAGAGCCCCAGCCCTGAAGTCAGGAGGACCTCAGTTCAAATCTGGTCTCAGACACTTAACACTTCCTAGCTGTGTGGCCCTGGGCACATCACTTAACCCCAATTACCTCAGCAAACTTTCATTCAAACTGAGGTTATTTAAACCTTCAATATTTTTATCTATCATGTACTGATGTAGAGTCTATAATTGCCAACTAAATCTCTTTCAATTTTGGCATACTTGGAATTTGTATTCTTCTGCTTGCATTCAGGTAGACTTGGAAAATGCCATGTTGTTCAAATGAGTTACATTCATATTGTGTTACTTTATAACCTGAGCAGAAAATTTTGAGGTTTTTATGACATGGTTTATGCAAATTGATTTTTAAAGAGTTACATATTCTTCAGATATTTGTGCCTTCTGGGACCTATCTTTGGATGTAGAGATAGAAAATTCAACTATGAAGAAAAAGAATGGAAAATTGTTTTCTAAAATAAAATAGGAGAAAAGAATATGGTTCATAAATAGGACATTAAGTCAATTCATGAGTGACTGTGCTGAATGACTTGTGTATTTCCCACCATTAATATCCATATCAAAATTTGTTTTCTGTTTATGTGTTGTGATGATTTTTCTAACTGCTAGAGCAAGGCACATTCTACTTATGATCTGACATAAGTAATAATAGAGATTCAACCATTAAAGAAGATCTGACAGTTATGACAATGAATCATGAAGCAAGGAGAAAAAGATCTTTAACTGAATAGTATTAGAACAAGTAAAAAATTCTACTTGGTGACAAAAATATATCACTAAGCTTGCTTCAAGATTTACCTTCAAATTTGTCTTCAGAATGTAGGCATTTTCATTGTTCTTTTAATGATGACTAGCTATAATGGCTTAGGAAAATATCTTAATTTGTGTAATCTATTCCAATTAGACATGATACAGAAATCAACCCTTTTCTTTACATTGTCTTACCCCCTCATAAGCATTTTAAAATATTAAAATAGAAATTCTTTCTTACACATGTTAGAATCTCATAATATACATTTTCACAAATTACATAGAACATTTTCCTATGATTCACCATCATACACGGGAACCTTAAAATACCATTTTCTTCATCCTGTATAGATATAATATCCATGTGAATATGTTCTCAGGTCAGTTAAAGCAATTATCTAAATAATTCAGGCACTAATTTTTCTTAAATTAGCTCATTGAGATGAATTTAGCCTGAATTATGGGGGAAATAACTCAATTTTCCATTATGTTGTTTTTGAAAACCTAGTCATATTATAGAACTGCAACTTTCTGCAGTGAGGCTAAAACATTTCCATATCAGAAAGTTTTGCCATATTCTATGTAACTATCAGAAATTATCTGGATTGACTTTATTCACTAGATAATTCTTAATCCTTGGACTCATGTCTAGGAAGGTGAGAGTAGATTAAAAAGAAATCTCGGCTTAACCTTTCATTTTGTCCCATGCCCAATGGGTCTGATTCAATCAAAGAGCTAATATGAATTCATTCCAAAGGAAGGTTTTTGATCAAATCATCTCCAAGGACTCTTCATGGTTATGTGATCACAGAATCACAGTTTGGCTGCATTTGTTATAAATACAATTATAATGACCTACACTCTTCTTATCAAATTCAATCTAGAGTTGAAATGTTCTACTGCTACCCAGTCAACTGATACTTCTCACATTCTATGGCTAGTAAATTCCAACCCCCTAGTCCCTTAATTCCTATAATTGAGTATTGCTATCAGTCAAAGTAAAAATTAGAATAAAATAAAATATTTTTTAAAACCCCTTCCTCTCTTAAAGATCCTCTTCTCTCATTCACATCCAAAAACAACCCCCAAAACAGCAATAACAACAACTTATCTCTTCCCCAGTCTTATCCTTCTTTTACTGTATTCATGGGACCCTGTTCTATCTTTAATAGACTTTCCTGAATTGTAGACCTCTTCCCTATATTTTCCATCTTATTGCATTCATAGAAATGTGATTCCTTCTGGAATACCCAGCATAGATGTCATCCCTGTCTAGAACTAAATACTTCTGTCCTATTCCCTGACACATTAATCAGTGTAGAGAAGTAAACATACTACTAACTACTCCTTGACACTTCCATAGTTTTCTTCTATAACCATCCCTTTCCACGTATCCTTTTTTTTTTTTTTTTTTTTTTTAGAGTTCATCTTTCTTTATGGCCACGTTCAAATTTTTGTTGTAATAATTTACTGGCATCCTGGACATTATCTTTCCTTTACATACCTGGTTTATAGCATTTCTCTCCAGCTAATGTCTTAACATGATTATGGAGATAGACAGACAGACAGTCAGAGAGTCCTGCTCTGGCCTCATTTTCCAGATTCCTTTAGATCCTTAAACAACCTTATATGTTTATAGTACCACATTGTTCTCTACCCAGGTGTCCTTAGTTCCTGTGGTTTATTCCTATTATGTACTGCTTTCTTGCTTCTCATGTGCTACTCTGTATAAAGAAAGTCAAACTATGCTATAATTTTTTTAATCTAATTTCTGCATGGCCCTAAATGCTGGCATACTCAGGAAATATTTTTTTTTTGAAAGAAACTCCCTATATTGACTTTCTTGTAATTGTTTCAAATATTTTCATTCCTCATGTGCACCATGGAACCCCTTCTCCTCTCTCTAGTCATATAATCACTACTCCAATTTAATTAATAAAATTAAGCCTATAAAGTTATCTCCTGTTTTCCCTCTACTACAAAATTTTTTTTCTTCTTTTTGGTAATATAAGCATCTCTGAAATAAAGAAAGGACCTTGTTCCTTTCAAAGACCAAGCCCTTCTATTTATGCTCTTGATTCCATTTTCTCCTGTCCCCACTCTTCTTACCTTCAAATCCTTGCGTATCTATTGGCTTCTTCCTACTTGTCTGTAAACTGCACAGGTTTAACAACCCTTAAAATACATTCATCAGGTCATCCTTTCAAAGTATCATCCTCTATTTAGTCTCACTTTATTTCTGAACTCCTATAAATGTCATTTTCATGTAATAACAGCAACAATAATAACAGCATGTGTATAATTCTTTAAAGTTTGGAGAATACTTGATAAACATTATTTCATTTGCTACTTAAAACAACAAACTTGGGAGGTAGATATTATTAATATCCCTGTTTTATAGATGAAGAAATTTAGACATGCAGATTAGATGTTAAATGACTTGTCCATCATCACATACTAGTATATATCTGATGCCAGATTTGAACTCACTTATTTCTTTTTTTTTTTTTCTTTTTGCTGAGGCAATTGGGGTTAAGTGACTTGCCCAGGGTCACACAGCTAGGGAATGTTAAGTGTCTGAGACCAGATTTGAACTCAGGTTCTCCTGACTTCAGGGCTGGTGCTCTATCCACTGTGCCACCTAGCTGCCCCGAACTCACTTATTTCTGATTGCACATGGGATGTTCCATCCATTAAATGATTTTTCTCTAATTTTCTAACCACTATCATCTTGCAATCTGGGTTTTCAATTCCAAGATTCAAAATATCCCTGTGGTCTGACATATTGAAACAAAATTGTCTTTGGTTCACTTACATATCCTTTCTGATGGATACATAGATGCAGTGTTAAGATGGCCCTAAATAGTCAGAACTCTTTCACACAGTTCCCTATTCCTCACAATTTCCTGATTCATGAAAATCCTAATAATTATCATCAGGAATTTGCTTTACACAGGTATAGACCTGCCACAGTATAGTTATTTACCTCCTGAGATTAACCTGATGAAGCTCTTAAATTTTCATGTGAAAGAGGCAGGATTTCTCCATGGAGGGACCAAAAAGACTATATATTTGACCCTGAATTTTTTTTTATTTAAAAAAAAATTTTAATAGTATTTTATTTTCCCAAATACATGCAAAGATAGTTTTCAACATTCATCTTTGCAAAACCTTTGTGTTTCAGATTTTTCTATTTTTCTACCTACTTCCCCACTCTCCAAGGGAGCAAGCATTGTTGAAAAGAGCCAAGTCTATCACAGTTGATCATCAGGTGATTAAGACTGAATGTAAATAGCAATCATTTTTGCTTTGGCCAGAAACCCTGAGGGTCTTTCCATCCCAGATTTATTTATTTAGATTTTTTTTTGGGGGGGAACTAGGTGAAAGAGCAGATTCTTTGCTCTATTGCTACCTATCCTTAATCACTGAATAGGTGCAGCCTCAGTCAACCTGAGATCTGTTGAAGACCTTAGCTTAAAAAGGCCAATGTCTCCTATTTCATCCATGGCCATCTCTAGTCATGTTGATCTATATAATGCTATTGGACCCAAATAGCTCTGGAGGGGAAAGTGAGGTAGGTAACCTTGCACAGTTCTCTCTTGTTTAAATCCAATTCACTTGCATGTCATGACATCACTTTGATGTCATTATTCTCTTTGAGAACAAAGGACAACAATCACCTGATCATCACATGATTTTGTTACAATGCACAATATTCTATTGGTTCTGCTCACTTCAACTTAATATAAGCTTATGGAAATCTTTCCAGATTTTTCTGAAAGTAGCCTGCTCATCATTTCTTATATTACAATAATATTCCATTACATTCATATACCATAAGCTATTCCCCAACTGATGGACACTCAATTTCCAGTTCCATGCCAAAAAAGAGCTGCTACAAATATTTTTGCACATGTGTGACTCTATATTTTTAATATATTTTTAAAAATTAATGACTAGGACAAAAGTACAGATGATAGTCACTAAATTTGCAGATGGTATAAAGCTAGAAGGAATAGCTAACACATTGGAAAACAGAGTAAAAATTCAAAAAGCATTTGACAAGCTATAGAATACTGAACCAAATCTATATTAATAATATTAAATTCAGTGGAGATGAGTATAAGGTCTTTCATGTGTGTATATTAAAAAATAAAGTTCACAAATACAAAATGGGAGAATTATGTTTAGACAGTGTTTTTTGTTTTTTTGTTTTTTGTTTTTTTTCCTGAAATAAATATCTAGAGACAGTATTGGACCATAAACTCAGCATGAGTTGACAGTTGGGGATATTTAGACTGAAAAAGAGGAGACTGGGTGAGAGAAGCCAGTGAATATGATTCCTGTCACACTGTCTTCAATATTTGAATGTTTATCATGTGTAAGAAGCATTGGATGAAACTTAATAATTGCAAGTATCCAAAAGCATAATAGGAATATTCAGTAGGAGGTAAATTCTTTGAATGAAACACTGCCTAGTGTTTCTTTGTATTCTCAGAATGTAGCACAGAGGCTTTTATATAACAAGCACTTAGTAAACAAGAAAATAATCAGTGAAGTCTATTAGTTCTAAATAAGGGCAATAAGAATTGATGTATCTAATTAAGCCCATGTTACAAAAGACAAATTCTTTTTAACAATATTTTTCTTATTTTTACTGTCCTCCGTCTAGAATTTATCTAGTGCCCAATCTGAAAACAGGAAGACCTGAGTTCAAATGCAGCCTAAGACATTACATTACACCACGCATTAGCTGTGTGACTCTGAACAAATAATTTAGCCTTTGTGTTCCTTGATTTTCTCATCTATAAAACAGGAATAACAATAATACCTTACCCCAGAGTTGTGAAGATATTTGGGAAGTGCATTTTGAGCCTTAAAGTATTATATAAATGCTATTAACACAAATGCTACCACCATCATTACTACAAGTAGGAGGTTCAGTGAATAATGTACTAAGTCTAGGGTCAAAAGGACCTAGATTCAAATCCAGCCTCAGATTCTGTGTAAACAAGTCACTTTCTTCAACTTTGACAATGGAATAACAATGATAACTATATTCCAGGATTTTTGTGATTTGTGTCAAATGATATAATAGATATAAAGTACCTAACACATAGTGGACATTATATAAATACTTATTCTCTTTCTTCTTCTTTCTGACTCCTCTACTGCTACAACTGCTACTACTTTTACTACTACTACTACTACTACTACTACTACTACTACTACTACTACTACTTCTGCTGCCACTATTATTACTACCACCACCACCACATCAACAATTTCTCCCCATACCTTTGTATCTTCTTCACTTCCAACCTCTGGAGTTCAGGTCCTCTGGATTGGATTAGTAGAACAACCTAACTGGATTTTTTCATTCCACAACCAAAATTATCTTCCAAACATTCATTTATGACTATTTCACTCATCTCCTTAAAATCTATCCATTATTTACTGACTGAAATTTTATTCTCTTTAACTTAGCATTCAAAGCCCTCTGTAATTAGACTGCAAACTACCTTTTTTCAACCTTATAGCATACTGCTTGCTTTCACATACTCTTATATACTGCCCTGAGAAGGGCCCACTCACCCAAACTCTTGTCTTTGCTCCGTCTATGTGCCAAGGCCAACATGCTCCAGGTACTGTCTTTCCTTATGAAGAGAAAACTTGGGAATTAGCTATTTTCTTAGTTTGTGAGCTGTTTTTGTCTTTCTTTCCATACCCAGCACTTAATAGATGCTCATTGATTGACTAGCTAATAAACATTCAAATGAAAGGCTGGTCTAGTCTTGTCATTAGTATTCTCTTTTACTGGAGTAAAACTTTACTGGAATAAAATTTAGTAGAATAAAAGAAATTACAGAGTATTACTCTGTGACAGGAAACAATATATACTCACAATCTCCTCCCTTACCATTTCCATCTGATTTTATCTCAGAAACTCCCTAAGAATAGTTTTTCCTTGGAGGCTAATCCAACCATTCTAGATTCACATGTAGATTCACTCCCCTACCCCACTCTAGCTACTCTAAACTATGGGAGTGCTTCTAGTAACTCACAATAGCAACTGTCCCTTTTCTATTTCTTTGAGTTCCAGAGGACAGAATTCCTCTAATATACACCAATGATTAGTTCCAAACACAATGCTAGTATTCTATACACTTCACAG
>JAJPUD010028539.1:0-14608 GCA_023553655.1 Myrmecobius fasciatus
TAGTGCTGAGGAGCAAGTGTGTTCCAGTAGGTCAAAGTGCTAGGAATAGGAGGCGATACCTACATATGTACACACGGGTACAGGGTGTACTGTGTATATGGAGACACAGAGAAGTAAACAAAAAAAGTTTTGAAATACAGAGTCAGATAAAGGCAGACAGTGGAAGAGAAACAGATGCACAGAGAACATATGGAGCAAGCAGGTGTTGCTATGAGACATGCTTTAGGAAAGGGAACACACACCATCCCAGGCACTCTTGTGACTTCATTGTCGTCCTTCTAGTCAGGAGACAACAAACTGAGCCCAAACAAGGTTATGTTGTTGCCCAAGGTCACACTGGGCTAAGTATCAGAGGCAGCATCTGAACACACGTCCTCTGACTCCGCAGAAGCCAAAGCTCTTTCCCGAATACAATTCTCCCTCCCAGTGCAGCTTTTGCACAGAACTGATGTTTTCTTAGGGGAAACAAGATCTTGACTTGTAATTCTCCACAAAGAAAGGTTAAAGGACTTTGAGGTTACATGTGACCAATCAGGCTAATGAAAACAATACAGGATACCTTTTATGTTTACCTGGTGAAAATGCAAAGTACAAAAGAGTTGCACTTGATCACAGTTCCTGGCCTATGAACAGCAGGCCCTTCAGAAATGCTTCTTTGAAAGGCTGGGCCCATAAAAGTCAGCACAACTCTTCTGCCCTCTACAATGATCCTGTCTTTCTCCTCAGAGTTTATCCTTCAGCTGAGGTCTTCCATCCAGCAAGGACAGAATACCGAAATTGGGAGAATGCTTTCCCTTCCTCTCTTGGGAACCACCTTCCACCTTATTACTCTCTTTAAGTCTATATGTTAACATAATGATGCTTGGGAGTGTCTCACTCAAGAGGGGACCCTAGCCCAAGAAGTGATTTTAGACAAGTTTCCACCTGGGAATTTTAGCTGCCTTCTGTTGAATTCTGTGTTTCCACTTCCAAAAGTCTATGATACTCTTGCATTTTCTTTTTTACTATTAGCATTATTTGGTATTTTATTTTTCCCCAGTTACATTTACATTGAAACAACATTTACCATTTAATTTTTAAACTATGAGTTCCATATTTTCTCTCTTCCTCACTCCTCACCCCCGCCATTGAGCAGGTACATGTGAAGTTATACAAAGCATTTCCATCTAAGTCAATGTGTAAAAGAAAACACAGATCCTCATCAAAAATGCCTCAAGAAAAACAAAGTCAAACACATTATCTTTTAATCTGTATTCTGATACAATCAGTTCCTTCTCTGGGAACCTGTAGCTTTTGTCACCATCACTCCTGTGGGTTCCTTGGTTCACTGCACTGCTGAGGATAACCAAGTCATTCACAGCAGATCATCTCAGTATTGCTGTTGTTTTGTCCTTAGTGCATTTCACTTTGCATGAGCTCATGAGAGTCTTTCCAGGTTTTTCCTGAGAGCATGCAGCTCAATTTCAATTAGTGCAATAGTATTCTATCAAAATCACATACTGCAGTTAGTTCAGCAATACGCCAAGTGATGTATATCTTCTTAATTTCGAATTCTTTATACTTAGTGAAAAGTTGCTATGAATATTGCTGTACCTAATGGTCCTTTTCCATTTTTATCTCTTTTCAGATGCAGACCCATTAATGCTGTTGCTAGGTCAAAGTGTATTAATTGTTTTATAGCATTTTGAGAAAACTACAAATTGTTCTACAGAAAGATCAAATTAGTTCACAATCGCAATAAAAGAGCCTTAATATCTCGTTTCCCCCCACATTTCATTCAACATTTGTCATTTTACTTTTCTGTCCAATTAGCCAATTTGATAGGTAGGATATAGTCACTCAGAATTGCTTTAATTTGCATTTCACCAATCAATAGTGAGTTAGAGCATTTTTTTCTGATGACTATAAATAGCTTTGATAACTTCATGTGAAACATGTTCAGATCTTTTCATCATTTATGAATTGATGAACAGTTTCTATTTTTATGCTTTTGGTTCTGTTGTCTCTATTTTAGAAATGAGGCCATTTATAAGAGAAATTTGCCTTTGAATGTTTCACTTTTGTGATTGCTAACTGTATTTTGATACTATATCTTCACATCTTTATTCTCTTTCAATTCTTTATTCTATTCTCTTCTTTCAATTGGTCCATTTTGAAAGCCTTTTGCTTGTGACTATCACATCCCCCTATCTTCCCTCCATTCTTTTATCCCCTTCCCATCCTATTTTCCTGTAGGGTAAGGGGCATTTCTAATTGAATGTGTAGATTCTTCCCTCTTTGAACTAAAGCAATGAGAGCAAGTTTCACTCTCCCCTCTTCCCAACTCCTTCTCCCCTTTCAATGGAAAAGCTTTTTTGATCTGTTCTATGTGAGACATTTTCTCCCATTCCACCCTTTCCCTTCCCTTTGTCCCTCTGCATCCCTATCTGTTAGTGAGAGCCAGTCTGGAGGCATTTATCCTTCACAGGACTGAACCTGCATCCTGGAGTTTTTTCTGATAATCTCTGATTGTCCACGAAGGACCAGTGTTCTACCCCAACTTTTGTTTATTTTTATCACTCTACCTGCTTTTAATGGCCATTTTACCTTGGGAAATCTGGCAAGCTTAGAATTTCCTAGCCTAGTCCATCTTCCCAGAATCCTCTTCTTTAGAGTCATTAATCAACGTTATTTAAAGGGGTTTAGGGGAGAGCTCAGGCCACTCCTCAATTTTACTTCGGTATCTTGGACCCTCCATCAGCAGACAAAAAAGAACATTGAGGTTTAGAGAGTTTTCGTGGCTTGCCTATGGGTCCCACAATGAGTAAGACAGAATTTTATTCTAGACCTGGTGATTCCAATTCCACTTGTCTGTCTGCTATGATAATTCACCTGTAGAAGGGCAGCTGGTGTTGGGGAGAAAAAAGTTTCAAATCTCAAATAGTTTTGAAAGGAAGTTTATGTAGTTACTTGGTAGGGTAGAATGAGTCACAAAGCAGGGTGTGGCTTCCTCTCTGTCAGGGTCTGTAATGTTTATTGTATAGCATTTCATCCTTATACAGAAGTAGCAGGGGCAGACACCCCTGTGTACCTGGGAGACCCCCTTGTCCCTCCCACCCCTCCCACTCCTTGTCTCCTTCTGCATTCAGAACACTGAGAGTTGCCCCTCCCCCAGATTACCACTTTCCTCCTCTGTTCAGTGGTTGTCACAACTCCAAGTCCCATTCAAGGGCTGGTGGTTGACAGATGCTGCTGCAAGTGGCAAGAAACTGGAAATTGAAAAGATGCCCATCAATTGGAGAATGGCTGAATAAATTATGGTATATGAATGTTATGGAATATTATTGTTCTGTAAGAAATGACCAACAAGAGGATTTCAGAGAGGATTGGAGAGACTTGCATGAACTGATGCTGAGTGAAATCAGCAGAACCAGGAGAACATTATACACAGCAACAAGACTATACGATGATCAATTTTGATGGACATGGTTCTCTTCAACAATGATGTGATTCAAACCAGTTGTGCTGCGATGAAGATAGTCATATACATCCAGAGAGAGGCCTGTGGGAACTGAGTGTGAACCACAACACAGCATTTTAACGCTTTCTGTGTATATTTCCATGCATTCTGTTTTCCTTCTTATGTTGTCTTTTTTCTCCTTCTCTTTCTAGATCTGATGTTTCTTGTGCAGTAAGATAACTGTATAGATATGTATACATGTATTGTACTTGTCATATAATTTATCCTATCTAGCATGTATTAGATTACCTGTCATCTAGGGGTGGGGGGCGGGGGGAGGGAAAGGAAAAGCTTGGGGAAAAAAAAGTTTTCTAGCAAAGGTCAATGTTGAAAGGTCACTCATATGTTTTGCAAATAAAAAGCTTCATTATTAAAAAAAAAAAAAGAAGACAGATGCTGCTGCAGCTCTTGTGCTCTTCCCTTGTGTCTAGCCCAGGACACCCCTCCTTCCACCCCTCCCTTCTCTTTGTGTGTCCCACCTCCCAATTTTTGGAACGGGTAACCCCTCAACCCCACAAGTTGAGTTCAGCTGCTACCCCTCACCCCCAGCCCTAGCAGCCCGGCCTCAGGAACTCAGGACCCTGGTCAGCGCCGGGCCCACTTCCAGGTGGAAGATGCCCTGAGGCCCCTTCTCTCGCCAGTCTGGGTGATGGGGGCCAAGAAAAATGATTTAAGGAAGGAGCTCCCATTGTTCTGTGCCTGATGTCACAAAGTGCCCTCCCCTCTCCTTCTCTTCTTCCTCTGCTCTAGAAGGAGATAAGCCCTGCCCTCCAGTGATGTCACAGTCACTGCCAGCCCCCGCCTGCTATTAAATATAGGTCTCCTTTGTCTCAGTGTGAGGGTGTGCGGGGACAAGAACACTTGAATGAGGGGTACAAGTTGTGCCCCTCATTCAGTTCCCTTGCCTTCCCCTTGAGACGCCTCCTCTCCAGTTCTCCCATTCCAGAATGAAAGATCCTGAGGGTCCTGCTAGTATCTAAGTGGCTGTGAGTGAAGTAAGTGCCTTCTCCCCTGCTCCTGCCTCAGCCGCTCCATTTTCTCCTTCTCTTCTCCTCTCTTCTCTCTACACCTCCGACTTTTTATGACCCCCCCCCCTCCCCAATTGGCTTCTTTCTGTGCACAAGAGGATGTGTGGAAAATCCTGGATGTATCGACACCTTCGTTTTCTGAATGTGTAGTGTATGAGTGCAGGATTATCTGTGGGTGAGAATGGCTGCCTGGGTGTGGGTCGGGGTGCACTGACCTGTGTGGATCTCTGTGCTCCTGCTTCTCCAGGGCTTCCCCCTCCTGCCCAGGGCTCTGTCTGGAAGTTGGTGGGGGGTATCCTGTAGAGTAAGCTGGAGTGCAGTGGAGACAAGCAGGGAGAAGCCTTTGAGCACACGGAGGCAGCTTGTAATGCCTTTGAATGCCCAAAAGAGGGTTTTATGCAATCCCTGAGGTGAAAGGGAGATGCTAGGACATCTTGGGGTGAGGTTGTGACAAGGTGTTGGCAAGATCACTGTGGCAGCAGTGTGGAGGTCATTCTGCAGTGGACAGAGACATGGAGCAGGAGGGTCACCCAGCAGCTATTGGCGTAGTCCAGGCATGAGGAGAGAAGGGGTGACATCCCTGAGCTTTCTCCAGAATAATCCCCGGCAGCTTCTTCAGGAGTATAGAGGGAGGGCCCTTGTCAAATGGATCAGACAGAGGTCAGGAATGAGAACAATGGGTGGATATTGCAAAAATAGAGTAAAACTTGATACAAAACACCCACCCAGACTGATGAGAAGAACCCCAAAATTAAGTGAAACCCGGGCTGCCTCCTGTCTCTGCCCAGGTTGCTTTACTTCTTCAGGTACCCTGAGGGTGAGTTAGAGAAGTACAAAAAATGCCTTGGGGCTGTAGAAGTACCATTGTCACCTTTGGGAGCAAATTATTGGCTGTATTAGTAGGAAGAAAGAGGTTTGTATCAATCCCATGCTATAGAGAAATATTGGTAGACATTAGTCTGGCCGCACACGACTTGGAACTGAAATTCAGAATCCCACAATAAATGTGGCCCCAGCCCTTTGCAAATTCTCTGTCAAACATTTTCACATTGAGAAATGAAAGTTTAATGGCATTCTGGGCCAAGCTTTTCACTGCTCTGTGAACAGCACAGCAGCTAGAGGAAGAGTATGGCTTTCAGGGACAGGAGCTCCCTGTGGCAGAGGATCTGTCTTTTTTATGATAATGCGGAATACCTTGTTGCTGTGATGGTAACAGGTGACCAGTGTGGGTGGATCTGGGTTGTCTGACCATGCTTGGATGATTTTTCAGTTGTGCTCTCTTTGTGACCCCATTTGGAGTTTTCCTGACAAAGATACTAGAGTAGTTTGCCATTTCCTTTTTCATCTTATTTTACAGATGACAAACTGAGGCAGAGAACGTTAAGTAATTTGCTGAGGATTACCCTGCCATTAAATTTCTGAGGCCATATTTGAACTCGGGAAGATGAGCCCTCCTGCCTCCAGGTCCAGCACTCTATGCACTGAGGCACCCAGCTGCCTGTGGTTGTGCTGCCATGTCCCCAGGGGGGCTCTCTGATGCACAGGTGAGTGTCACTAGAGTAGGTGGCTTACAGAGAGCCTGCCTGGAAGAGCTGTCCAGGGTCTTTGGTGCTGAAGTGATGTTATTTCTCTCTGATATCTCACCTAAGCTTAGCTGCTGTTTAAGTCCTTGAAAACTCAATTCAGCCAAAAATAAGACTGGGATAAGGACTTCTCCCATCCCAGGGGGAGTGGGATGTGCACATGAATGCTGCCAAAGCCTTCACATCCGACCAGTAACCAGCTATTGAATGTTCATGAGGTGAAACTGCATCCTTTACGGAAATGGCTTGTACCATTTAAAAACTAAACTTACTCCTCCTCCTTCCTGTATTTTACATATCAGGGTGCACTTGTGGGATGGGACTTAAAGAGGCAGCACAGTCTCATGGACACACCACTGAATTCTGAGCCAGGAAAATCTGACTTCTCATCCTCCCTTACTAGCTGTGGATACTCACTGGAAGTGTGACCTCAGATACCTCCCATCACTACTGGAGCCTTCATTTTTTTCCTCCCTAAAAGGAGAAGTTTCAACTCATTGACCTTGTAGGTTGTTCCAGGACCTCTGAGCCTAAATGAGATGTAGGACAAGCCCCTTTACCTCCATGAGTTTCATTTTCCTCTGTAGCATATGGGAACTGAACAAGGTAGACTCTGAGGGTGCTTTGAGTAGGAAATGATCCTATGGACCCATTTGGTGTGTTAAATAATGGACTGAATGAAGAAAGAATTGAGGCAGCCGATAGGGACATAAAGAGACTTGAAGGAGAGGCTTGCCTCGGGGTGGAGGCCATGGTCCAGTGGCTAGAACGGGGGATATGGAGTTGGAGGAACCAGATTGAAGTCCCAGCTCTACTGCTGATACAAAGGTACATCTGGAACCTCCCTAACTTGTTTTTGTATGAGTTGCTTTCCCCTTTCCCTGGACTCACCTGTTTGTTGAGTCTCTGACATGGCTGCCTCCCATCCAAGTAAAAAAGCATGGTCATTGGTCTCCCAGGTTCTTGGATAAGGGGCGACCCTGGAGACAGCTTTGGGTTGGCCGGCAACCCTCCCTCATCTCCCATCTGTATTTCTTGAGGGGGCTGAGTCCCTTAACGTATTGTTTCTTTAAACAATCATCTGAGAGTACAAATTGCAGGCATAGAAGATGTCAATGGAGGGGTTCTCCTTCTTCAGGAGTCCCACATCGCCGGGAGGTATCTATCCATTTTGTCCCTGCAGGCACCTGATCAGTTTGCCTTCTTGTCTCCCACTGGGCATTTTGCCTATATGCAGGGCCCCCCTGAGGTTCACTAAGGCCCCTCAATGATGCTCTTTGGGAGTAAGATACTATCTTGAATGCTGAGAGGATGCCCAAATTTCTGCCTCACTTTTTCTTCATTGGATGGGGGAATTGCCCAGCAGCAGTTCCCTGCAGCTTTCTGCATCCCAGATTTGGCCAGGGGCAGACATGCATACATGCCAGGGTGTCCCCGAATCCCTCCCAGCCCCTGACCTGCTTTTGTCTCTTTCTGTCTGGAGAAAGGAGGCTGACAGCCATTCCTCCCCCAGCCCACCCCCTTCCTTCTCTGCTCTGGGGCTTTTCAAGGGTCCAAGCCTCATTCAGGGCTGTGGCTCTGTGTCTGCAGCAGCTACTGAGGTCTTCCCTTCCTTGGAGCCTAGTCCAGTCCCTCTGCCTACCAGCTCTTCCAGTTTCCACAGGAGTGTTCTTGGACAACCACAGGCTGAGCTCAGCCCCTCCCCCCAGTAGCTGTCATTAGAATCCTGAGCCTTTGCTCAGCTGAGAGCCCTCCTGCAAGTGGAAGATGCCCTCTGGCACCCTCCCCTCACCTGGCTGGGTGATGAAAATTGAGAGGAATGATTTGGGTGCGGAGGGCCAGCCTCAGCGGGGAAGCAGGGCTCTTGAAGGATGATTGGAGTCGGCGAGTGGAACAAGAGACAGCACACTCTATGGCGTGGTCATCAAGTTCGATTTATTCAAGAAAGCTTGTTCGATTTATTCAAGAAAGCTTGTAATTTTTATAGTCTTACAAAGTTGGTGCTCATTAGAAATAGGACAATTATTTGGCTAGGATTACAAAAATTTCTTGGGGCCCAGAAGTTCCCAGGACCCCAGGTGCAATGCTTCTTAGAAAAAGAGAATGTACAGAGTAAATTCATCTCCCAATATAATGATAGTGAAACTTTAACTCCTAGGATATGAATTAAGCAGATAATAATTGACCAAATGCATCCCCGAATGCTTAGTTCTGGAGGGCTTTTTTCATGGTGTTTTGCACACGTGGGAGTCAGGCCCCTAGGGAGACTGTGTCATTCCACACAGGGTGCTTGCCTTCTTGCATTGGGGGAGGGGCTTTTCAGTGCTCTGTGCTTGCCAGAATAGAGAACCTTCCCCTCTCTTCTCTCTCCTCCTTTTTCTCTAGGTGGAGACCAGTTCTGCTATCAGTCTTCTGTGTCAGAGATGGAAGAGGAAGAAGAGGAGAGAATTCCTTTTCCCCCTGAGTCTGGAAGAAGTTTGTGTGCAGCTGGAAGTAGGCCCTTCCTGTTCCCATCATTCATTACAAAGACTCCTCCCACTGCCTGACAGAAATTCCTGCACTAATTTGCCTAGGGGTATTCGAGGTAAGCCCTACCCCATATTTACAATCCCCCTACGGCCCCACCTACTGTTCCCCCCATTATATTCTGTTCTGTCTGCTTTTCAACCTTCTCCTGAAATCCCCCCCCAAAAAAATGTCTTTTTTATTAAAGAGATGTCTAGTGAGCATGTAAAAAAGGGGATGATAAAGAGAAAAATCAGTAGGACTTCATTTAAAATAGGCCAAGCCAGATTCACTTAGTTTCATTTTTTTGTCAGGGTTGCTAAAGTGGTCAACCAGGAGGATGGTCAAGCTATAGTTTATATAGATTTTAGGGGAAATATTTTGGAAATTATTCAGTGGTCTTTTTGTAGAAATGTTGTGGTGATATGGCCCACATGATTTTGAAATTAGTCATGAAACTGACTGAATGATAGGAATATAAAGGATCCATGTCAACTGGGAAGCAGGTATCCAGAAGAGTGCCCAAAGATTTGTCAGTTAGTCTTTGTTGTTTATCACTTTTATTAATAAATTGAAGAAGGACATAAATAATATTCTTATCACATTTGTTAAGGACCCAAAACTGAAAGAATGCAAAGTCCAAAAAAAATTCAATAAGAAAAAAAAAGAAAAATAAGAATTGTGCAAAATCTAACATGAATCATACATATATCATATACATGTACACATGTATATATGTGATGTATATGCATATATGTAAGTATAAACATATATACATATATGTGCACAGATACATACATACAGATATGTCTGTATGTATAGTCTGCCACTTCGGTTTTAATAGTGAATTTTACAAGTAAAAGCTGGAGGGAAGCATAATTATGGGGCAGTATGTTAGCCAAAAACATTCAGGGTATTTATGGACTGCAAGCTCAGTCTGAGAAGTAGGATAACCTAACAAAAAAGGACACAGGGACACTTGTGCATTCAAAGAGGCCTGGTTTCTGAAAAGAGGGATGTAATACACCATCCACGCACTACGTAAGGACTTTCTTTCCCTCTCCAGCTGATGGTGCACTTCCCCTAAAATTAGTTTGTTTTTACTTTCTATATAATTTATAGGTGTATGTATGTATATGTGTGTATGTGTGTGTATATATATGTGTGTGTATATATATATATATATATATATAATTAATATATTTTATATACACACAAAGACCCAGAAACAGAGATCCACACTCTCTGGGAAACACACATTACATAAAATATGTACAGATATGTGGTATATATAAATATTTACACATATATTTTTAGCAAATATATATGTACACACATACATATTTATGCGTATTTTGTCTTTAATGATGTAAAACATATCCCTGAAAGGAAAGGATTGGTTGGTTGGTATCCCTAGTGCCAAGCACATTCTATGGTACTTAGTGGGTGTTTATGAAATTTTAGGTGCTTAGTTCTTTGATATTTAGGTGAAGGAGGACTTTTCAGTATTCATGAAATAATATCACAGACATAGCTGTCTCACTGACCTTATGCTTAGATCTAGTGCAGAAAATATAACTGGAAGGAGAAATTGTTGTATCGTATTTGGTGGCTTTCTTGTACCTTGGGGGTGATGGTACACTTAATTTTTCTCTCCACTGTCACTTTCAAGCCACCCTCTCTTCCAAATCACAGTCCCAATAATATTGCTCTGTGTTTACACAGTCCCTACTCTACCTTACTCACCTACTTCTCTTGCTCTGTTCTCTTCCAAACACACACCTACTTCTTATGACAATCCCCGATCATCCTATGTTATTCTGTGCACAACACCGTGGCCATTTCATCAAACTATTCATTGATGTTCCAGCCCAGAGGAACTTCCTCAGCGTAGCTCCACTGCTCTTCCCTTGAAGCAGTTGCTTCCCCTGGCAATTCCTGCAAAGGGCTGAAGATGTGCAGGAAATCTTCCTCTTCCTTCAATGACCCACAAGTGTTTCCCTCCAGCCAATTTTCTGCTGGGTCACAAGAGGTCAGACTCATGGAGCTGTCCTTTACAAAGTGCTGATTTGCTGTGGGGTTCTCATTCTCCCAAATGTTCTTGTCCAGCTTCCTAAAAATATCTCTTTCCTATAGAGCCTCCATGTGCTTCTGAGAAAGGCAATCAGGACCTCTCTCCAGGTACAGGTATCTCAGATCTCTTGAAATGAAAGGAATGACAGATGGACTAATCTTCCTGACATTTATTCTGGGTCCCTTCTAGTACATCACATAGTGCCATCACCCCCACTTTAAAGATCAGGGGACCCCATTTCAGCATATTCACATCCTACCCCATTTCACATTGGGGTAGGTCATTCTTATGTTATTGTAGGAATTTGTATGGTGTACACAGGAAGTTGAGACAGGAACAAGAAAAAGAGGCAAAACTTGCAACTTTGTGGTGACTCTAACTAGGAGAGTGACAGTATGTTCAGCTGCTGAATGAAATCAAATAAGATACCCCTTGAAAAGCTCATTCTCCTGCTCTCCTTATTGTATTGGGGTGAAAGCACTTTAAATTTTGTCATCAAAAGCATGGCAGGACCAACGGGATTGGAGGTCTATGTGTTTGATTTTGCTATACCCAGTCAGTCTTAGGGTTTCCACACTGAGGCCCATGATATTGCTTCCCCTGGTTTCCCCTAGACATGTACCTACCTTAATGCTGAGCAGCCCAGATTCCCTTTTCCAGATGTTGTTCCCACTTCATCAGGGCTGCCATCTGTGGCACCTCTGGAATATTTGCCCCATGTCTGCAAAAAGATAAACTCCAAGGTATTTGCAAGCATAAACTCCAGGGGGTTGAATGTCCTGTGCCTTTCTTGGCAATCTCTGCCCCTGACAAGGAGCCTTAGTCCTGCTACAAGGGTGCAGATAACAATGGAGATAATTCTTTATACAGTCCCAGGTTTACTCTGTGTGTACTCAGGCCTTTGGATAGCCTTAAGTAACTTAGCCACTTACTGAAAAATGTTTATTGATGCCTTTTGAAGAAACCAAACTGAAGCCTTTCTTGATGGAGGTGATACCCCTAGGAAAACCCTGATGGAACAAAAATCCAATTACTGGTTAAAGACCTTTAGCAAGTTCTTGAATTTTTGCAAAGAATCCCTTCTCTCTGCTCCTAGAAGAAGTCTGCCTAGGGGAAACAGGAATTCCAGGTGTCTCCACAGCATGCTTAGAGAGCTTTATGACTGGGAAGCCCACCTTGGCTGGAACTCCATCCAGCATTTGTTTTTTATTGCCTTAAGGACAGTGTCCCAAATACCCCCTCAGTCTGTAACTGTCAGTCAGCTGCTAGCCCTCAACCCTCAACCCTGGCAGCCCGGGCCCTGGAATTCAGCACCAGGGCCAGCGCTCATGACCAGGTGGAAGAAGAACTACAGACCCCTCCCCAGCACGCTGGGAGATGAGGGCCTGAGAAATAATTTGGGTGGGGCTGCCTGCTCTGAGCCCAAAGTCACAAAATCCCCACCCCTTCCTCTTCCCTTTCCCCTCTGCTCTTGGAAATTAACCCCACAGGATGTCACTGTCACTGCTCCCTTCCACCCAGTATTAAATGTAAATCTCCTTCTCAGGGTGAGGATGTGTGGGGAAAACAGCAGTAGAAGGTCTGGGTGCCCCTCGGACCCCTTTCAGAGTGACCAATCCCGAGGGTCCTGCTAATGCTTAAGTAGCTGGGAAAGGAAAGGGCCCCCTTCCCTGCTCCTTCCTCCACCCCTCCTTTTCTTCTCTGTCTTTTCTCTTCCCTCCCAACAATGGTGTTTTCCTGAACCTCCTCTCTCTCCAATTGGCTTCTCTTAGTGCCCAGGAGCATTTGTGGATGGAGGCGTGGAAGGTCCTGGTAGTATCAGCACCTTTGTTTTTGTGTGTATATGAAGGTAGGATCATGTGTGTGGGAGAGTCTGCACAGGTTCGGGTGGGGGTTTCTGTACTTGTGTAAATCAGACTGTAGCTGCTCCTCTGGGGCTTCCCCTGCATGCCCAGGACTCTATCTGGAAGCCTGGCAAGTGGGTGGAGGGGTGTTGTACAGGGACCCGTTGTTGCACTGGGGACCAGCAGGGAGAAGCCTTTGGGGAAAATACTTCCATCCCCTCCTCATTTGGACATTTCCCTGTTTTTTTCTGCCTTCTTTGCTCCCGTCCTTGATGTGGACTTGCATCTTCCCAAAGAGGTGGTAGCTCAGAAAATATATATTTTTAAATATATTATGCACTATTTATGTTCATCTTGTCTTGAAGATCAAAGAGAATGGAAATTATATACAAATAAAAACATATCTTGCTCTAACAAAATTTCACTTCCAAAAATATAAAGTTATATGGCAAAATAAGTAGTGATTATTTTATTTCTCAAAATCTTTGTTGCTTGTTCTGTCATAACTTCTTCCCTTACACATAGATATGAAAAGTAATTTGCTTTTTCCTCCTAATTTGCTCTCCATTGCCCATTTATATCTCATTTATGTATGAATTTTTAATATATTTTGATCATTAGTGTGATAGTTGTTGTGCCCTATCAAATTTCTGTAAAATCCTTTCGCTTAATTCTGTTTATTTTTTAAACAAACAATCAGATGCCTATTACTGTGTGTGTGTACGTATATTTATGTTTGTGTGGTATGTATATGTACATATATATGTGTGTGTGTGTGTGTATGAATATATACACATATGATTGTATGCAATAAGGTCCTGAAATATATCAAAATGATGTAAGAATAATTGAGTATTGATACAAATATTTGTGGGCTCTACCTGTTATTCTATTGATTATTGTAGGAAAATCAGAAACATTTTCAGTGGGGTTCAAAGAAGAGACTTTTAGTGCCCTCCATTTTCTTAGAAGATGTTTCCCACAGGTCACCACTCACTTCCACAGACCACTTCACTCCCAGTTTTAGGGACTCTCCTCTGGAGCCCCTTCATCAGCACGACCTGTACAAGAATTCTGTAAATATCACTGTGTCTAATGGGACTGTGGAAACTGAGCACATTCTTATTACAAACGGAATGGTTTTTTTTTTTTTTTTTTTTTTTTTTATAAATCGATATTTATTATTTAAGTTCAAGAACAGATTAGGGAGTGGGATCGCATTTGCAACAGTGAAAGAGAGAGGGGAGGGATAGGAGACAAGGATGCCAGAGCAGCTCATCTGGGTCTGCTCTGGCGGGGGTTGATCCTGATTTCTGAGCCTTGGTCCAGGGCACACGAGGAAATACATGATAAGGTGGAGTTCCACAGGGATGGTTTTAGGAAGACATCAAGGGGTGGCCAAAGTAACACATCCAGCCAAATGGGGGCCTGGCCCTCCCAGACCTGCAGCCCCTCGGCCTTTGCTGGAACTGAAGCACAGCAGTCTGGTAACTTTCCATCACTCATTTCAACTCTAGTGACACATTCGTGGAGTTCAAGTCTTTGTATTAAAGAATTTTCATCGCCTCTCTAACTTCTTGTATTTTGCTTCTAGTTTCTTTGAATATGCATCCAATTTGTAGGCTGCTTGCTCAAGAGCTGCTACTTGCTCCTCAATTAAAGTGATCTGATCCAGATAAGGCTGAAGTGCTGCATATTTCTGGTTTAGGTCCTTTAGGTTTCTGCTTATGTTGACTGCGATATCTTTCATTTCTAGATATTTCAAGCTGGTCAGCTTGTTCATATTTTCCAGAAGTTTATAGTCTTCGCTGGTGGCTGTCAGCTCGCCGGTCAGGTACGTGGCCATCTTGGAGAACATGTCCTGGCACAATCCCATGATGTCTGCCTCGGCGGGCTCCGTGGCCTCCTCGGCCGTCTCCACCACTGCATCGTCTCGACCCA
Organism: Myrmecobius fasciatus; assembly: GCA_023553655.1. Taxonomy (NCBI): domain Eukaryota; kingdom Metazoa; phylum Chordata; class Mammalia; order Dasyuromorphia; family Myrmecobiidae; genus Myrmecobius; species Myrmecobius fasciatus. The sequence continues at coordinate 14,475 of JAJPUD010028539.1, forward strand.
GACCTTCCCGCTGGGTCGCAGGGACGCCCTCGGCCGTCGCCGCCATGCCAGAGCCTTCTCAGGCCCCGTAAGCGGGTCACAGGCCTGAAACGGAATGGTTTTTATCACAAAGGAGTGACACGACTGTCACCCCA